>PVHY01002954.1:0-42542 GCA_004024945.1 Uropsilus gracilis | reverse complement strand
GGGAGGTGACGGTGTTGGGTGACCCCCAGGGACTGAAATGATGTAAAAAAAATAATAATAATAAAGCAGATATTGGTAAAAAATAAATAAAATAAATAATAGCACAGCAAAAGCAAAATTGCTGCTATAAATCTTTTTCCCAATGAGACTGAGAGTGGATATGTTGGTTCTTGACTACTTTTTGAGCTACCTGGAATTTAGTGAAGGCAGCTGCTCAAAGGAGTAAAATCTTGCCATGTTTTAGCAGTCAGGGAAGGTGAGGGCATTAACACGACATTGCCCTTCCCCACACAGCTCTCCTTATACCAGTTTGTTGCTGGTTCCATAATCATTCCTCTTACAAGGACTGTCCAAACTATACCACAGCAAACCAGCAGAGTTTTATAGGTCACAAAGAATTTATACATTGATTTTCATCTCAGATCTTCAGAACAGCCCTTTGATGTACACTAAGTCATTTCTATTCCTATTTTATGAGAGGGGTATTTTAAGCTTAGAAGTTTCAGAGATCTATTCTCAGACATGTATGGGGAGTGGAAGGGCTGATCTGACTCTTAGCCCCATGCCCTCTTTGTTGCATCAAAAGGAATTACAGGTTATTCTAAGGAGCTATCTGAATATTAAGCTCATGACCCAGTCATTACAATTTCAGTAGTGACTCATTGAGTTACATGTGTGGTTTTCTAAAAACTCTATCTAGCCATGCAATAGTCAATTGAGTCACAAAGATAATAGTTAATCAAAAAGCTGGAATGCCTCTAAGAACACTTAAAGTAAAAGTTTTCAAATTTGACTTAGATGTTATTATCATTGATTACTACAATATTTCCTTTGATTTTTAAACTATAGTCAGAGCTTATTACAGTTTTCTGCTTACCTTTTGGGCACTTGATATAATGTGGGGCAGTGTGCCACTAAAAGAAGAGAATGCTTTTGCAGTATAACAAAAGTGATGCATTTCTTACCTGTCACGGCATAACTTAGGATATCCTAAGCACATTAGACAGTTCAGTCTACAAAGTCAGTCACACTCATCTGTAGGTCCTTCTTTTCTTAGATGGAGTCATTAATCCTAATACCTCTGTATAGCATAAAGGTTGATTCGGTTAATAATATGCCCTGCACAGATAAACTATTTGGTGGAATAAAACTATTGTGCCAGTGCATTTAGTAATAGGAGTTTTATCACAATGACAGTCTCATACTTCAGGATCTGAAATACTACCATAATTTAATCTTTAGATAACCCACTAAAAATCTCCCTTAATGCTCTATTCAAAAAAAACCACTGAATACAAAGACTCTGGCACCTATTATGGGAACTCAGATTTTATTTCATTTCTCTGTTTGTTACATTTCTTATTGTCACCAAAGCTAGAACAATGACCTTTTAAGATTATCTTCCATATCTGGGGCCTTCTTTCACTTTCAATAATGCTGCCTTGGCTCAAGTACTCATTTGCTCTTGATTAGATTTTTTATTTAGGCTTGTATCTGGAACTTCTGTCTCCAGAGAATATCTGAATAAATGAATGAATGAGTAAATAAAATCTGGTGACCTGCAAACTTCTTAGTTGGCATTTAAATTACTTCATATTTATTTCTACCCAATTTTCTCTTCTTTTTTTTCCCTCACACCTCACTCCTATGGTTGCAGACAATCTCTCATTATTCCTAGGATAACAGTCAACATTAACTACTACTATACTAAAAGTATAAGCAGTGCTTAATCAGAACAAACATTTGCAAGAACACCCATGTGGCTATACTATACTATAGCACACAGATGACTGTGTCCTGATTATTCCCATATTATTCCCACTCACATTCTCATTTCCTTGCTTTTACACCTCCTTTCCTACAGGATACAATCACCAATTTTTTACCCACCAACTCACTTTTTTACTGTCATGTGTAAATGAAAATTCTTAACCAATCACTCCAAGTAAAAGAGCAGTTCCCTTACCATAGATAAGGGAACCATTGTGTCTTGTTTCATGGTTGTCACATCTCTTCTGTTAGACAAAAAATATTCCTTATGTTAATGGAGTACTTTTCTACCACAAAACTACTGTTTCTCGGGTCAGGGATGAAATTATATAATATATATGACTCCTGATGAATGAGGAAGGACTAAACCAATAAATCTATAGCTGCCTGACTTTGAAGTATTTATCCAATTTACTAGGAGAGAGTGCTTAAAGACTGGAATAAGGTCCTTTGATTTGGATCACAGAAAGAAATAAAAGTACTCCAGAGGTTGGGAAACCACCTACAACAGCAAATTCAAACAGGGTGGACTGGACTTCATGGACTGGGGGAACATCATATATCCAAAAACAAATTTGTTCTTGAATACCTTAGATATATCTAAGAAATACATTTTCCAGGTTTTTTTTCTTGCATCATTTGAAGCATTTTCTCACCTTTTCACCTTTAGCTTCAATCTTTTCTCCTCCAACCTACTCATAAGGAAATCAACTTATTAGACAAGTTCTACAAAGTCATAATTAGATGAAAATAATCAACCACTATTTATCAAGTCAGAGGACAATGAGATATAGAGACTTAAGAATACCTTTTCCCTTCAATTTTAGTGGCAGAAATTGGACTGTGAAAGTAATACTCCAGAAAGTTGTTTGGGCAAAAGGACCCTGGGGCCACTGGTAACTGAGAAACTGACAGGTATAGGACAGAATCACATCAATGTTTAACTCCAACAACATATCTGATACCCATGTGTTCCAAATCCCTGAAGATACTGGCAAAGTCTGACACATGAACTCCTTTAGGCTCATTCTGATCAGTGGCAAGTAACCTATATAATAAGACTTCTAGTATCATTCCTAGTTGCCTGCCGAAGTTTGCTAAGTTCACCTTTAAAGTGCAGCTGAGAACAGTACAGAACATATCACCTGGAGGCAGGGCCATACATCTCACATACTCTCTCTGTGTTTACATTTTAAAAGCAAATAATAAGCTCCATTATGAGACTTTCGGAACTATGTGAGTACAGGCTACATTGTAGGGTGTGATACAGAGCAGGGAATGCAGCCTGGGAGGTTAGTTATGCATATATTTTGCATATTTAAGATCAGATTCAGTAGTCTATACTATAAATATAACTAACTCAATGGTAACATCCAAAAATACATAACATAATCAGGAATGGTCTGCATGATATTTCATTTCACAAGAAAAACTTCTGCCAACTGCAGTACCTGAACCAATAAATATAGACCTTTTTTTAGTAAGCCTTGATTTTTTAAAGATTAGAATTAGTCAAGGGTCTTCAGTACCAAATCATATGCAAATAACATCCATATAACAAAGACCATTTTATCAAAAAGCCTTACCATACTGATTTTTATTGGATCACGAAGACCCCTACCTCCAACTTCCCTCCTTGGACAATAGAGAAAAGGGAGTCCCAGTCATCATTATCATCAATTTCAGTTTAAAACGAGAATCACAATGCCCAGAAACTGCAGGACATACAAGACTCCTTTTCAGTAATGGCAAAGGGGTTGTTAAAAAAAAAACTCTTTGTCCACCTGTAAATACACCAGAGTCAGAAGTCCAAAATAGAATTGTGAAAAGGGAGTAATAGTAGAAGTGAAGGAACTTGTAACAGACAACCTCTGAAACCCATGCAGCAGGAGGGCTTTGTAATTCATACACTATAACCTTTCCCACAGAAAAGTGCCCATCAAGCATGCTTGAAAGTATCTGGTTCCTGGTCTACTACCTCGCTGGTGTGCAGACATGGGTTATGATTAGCTAGCTAACTACAAAAGACCTTTACCCATCATTGCAATTTAGATTGACATGGTTCTTTTTCAAAGCTCAATATTGAATACATTAAAACATTTTTTAATGCTGCCTACCTCTTAAAGATCTGATAATCCTGCACGCAGCAGAGTACCCATAGAAAATAGTTCACTAGCTAGGTGGTCTGGAAGTCAATTAACCTTTCTAGGCCTCAGTTGCTTAAACAAGAATGAACTTATCAAGTCCTTGTAAGGCTTGGAGAAAATAAATGTAATAGGTAAAGAGAAGTCCTCAATAAATGTTAGTTATTTTTATTTAATAGAAATTGTGTTTTATATCAGACCAAGTTCCATCCCAGGAGAAAATAATGGCACAGGGTCCTTCATACCCTGAAAGAACATTCACAGCACTCCCTCCACAGATACACTTGTTTCCTTCCTTAGCTTCTTTCTTTAGAAAGCAAATGTGTAGTCTCAGGGACTATACTATGCTCTTGTTTATTTGGGTATATACCATGTTTACTCTAAAACTTTCACCGATGTTATTTTTAAAAAAAAGTTTCCTTCTAATATTGATGGGAAATGGGTCAAATATCAAAACCAGTAAATAACTACTATCATTTTGTAGAAATTTGAAGAGGAACATAAAATACGTCCCCCAGGCACTATATAAATCTTTTTATAAAGAACTTGTCTATCATTTGATAAATCATCCTGGGAGCTTCAATGAGCTCAACGGCCTCTTTTTTTCCATTTGGAGGACTTCACTGACTAGCTTACTCATTGCAATATTCGTCAGTCCAGTACTCAGCCCATGTTGTCACAGGTACCTTTTTTCTCCCCATCCCCTTATCTCTCACCCTCTTTTCTTTGCTTTGCTCCTTTTTCACAGAACTCACCTTCACTAAACAGTTGAGTCTACCTCTCATCTCTTGTCTTTGTCACTTCCTCATCCCCTCTCAAAGAATTCTATTCCATGCTTAATATATATCTCAATTTCATCTCTCTGTTAACTTTCTTGCCTATTCTTCTCCCATTCCCATAGAGGCTTCAATATTACAATTACAAATTACTTAGGGCACAATGAAATTTCCAGAATACAGTAATATGTAAGGAATGAATTATCAGAGATCTTATTTCTTTAACTTCATCCAACCAACTAGCATTAACTTTGCTAACCTGCACATTCCTTATAGTTATATTCCAATTAAGATCAATATAGGTTGATGCTATCAACCTATCAACAACCTTAATCATTTCTGAATTTAACATACTTATTGAGTACTAACTACCAATATTCAGTAGATAGATGAGATGGTAGCAAAGATAGGTCCTCCCTCACAGATTTTGCATTAGGTATTTCTCTGGGTATGGTGCAAAGACTGCCAAAAATGTGGATTCAGACAGAGGACCAAGCTAAAACTTCTTTTATGAAAATCTTTTGGACTAAGGTCCTGAAACAGCATTTTTAAAAAGCCTTCATCATGATTCTTAAATAAATGAATATATGAGAATCATTAGAAAAACATACATATATGGAAAATTAAGTAACAAAACAAAGAAAATAGCACAATGAAAAATGTGCTCTGGCTTTTTTGTCTAAGAGACCTTAAAATAAATTCCATTCCCCTTCTCTGCAAACAAATTATTTTTTCACACTGACCTTCAGTCTCCTCACTAAAGACTGTTGGTCTTAAAATCGATTTGCAGGATCACTAGGGAAGAATGATTTTTTTAAAAAAAATATTTAGTTTAGTATTCAATTATGTCAAAATATCATTCTGACTGCCTCCTAGGAACTCCAGATCTATGAAACACTACAGCACAATAGATATTATTTCTTAAAAGAAATAAGACAAGAGTACTATAAGATTAGAAAAGATTTCACTGTGACAATAGGTAAAAGGAGAAGGTACTATCTCGGAGAACTAGAATTTAGATTTAGAATACCGGATTTTTTTAATATGTACGGCTGGTAAAAAAAAAAAAATCCTACTTTCCCCCCAAAGTCATAAGTCAATGGACTACAAATAATTAAGAAATTTTTTTAATTATCCTGCTGTGTCTTTTAATTATTTTCATGGTTTCATGGTTAAAAGGCTGTTTTGTATTTTCATATTATGAAATACTGTAAAGTATTAAAATTATGTCATTTGATGCTAGTAATAGGAGGTACTAATTTGTCTTATGCAGCTTAATTCATTCCTAAAAAAATGGTAGAATTTTATACTGCTTCTCAAGTACACCAAGTTATTAATACACAAAGTGATAGTGATGACCTTCAGCTAGGAGGAGACACTCTTTGGGTAACTGTACTACTTTTAGTGATGGGTTGCAGCTTTTCTATCATCTCTTGGAAAGACCATGTGAAAGGTGTCCACATCAGGTTAGGAAGGCTGCCTTCAGCAAATATGAAAACTCAGCTGCTCCAGGAAGTTAAATGGCTCATGATGGATTTAAGCCTCTGAACCCCATTAGTAATACACACTTATCTATTAACCAACTCAGAAACAATCCTATTAAGTGTCATTGCCTGTGTGAATAAAAAAGCAAAAACATTTCAAAAAACAGAGGAAAGTTTCAAATTATAAAATCTGAAAACAAGGTAGTAACAATTACTGAGTCTGTTAAATATAATTCAAGAACACAAAACAAACTCAGTGTTCAATCTATAGGACATATTGATTCTGAGTGAGGAAACCTCCTTTGTAATTGAGTATCCATATAAAAAGAAAGGAGCTAAAACACACATTTTATTGCTAACAACAACTATTAGTGTCACATAGGGAACAAGACAGTCTTTTCATTCATGTTACAATTTGCAGGGAAAACATACATCGATATGTATGCATGTATACACACGTACATTAATAATATAGAGTGAAAAAGAGCAATACATATAAATAGTTCAATGCAACATCTGTAACAGTCCTTAAGACTGTATCAAAGTCCAAGCAGTTTATCAGGTTGGTAAATCATATCAGTTCCTCAGTTACTTAAATTGCCAGTTGCTGGGTAACCATATCTTCTGTCAACTGTCACTCACTATTTCAAGTTGTTCTGTAACACTCCCTTAAGGGGAAAAAAATAGTGAAAATTCTTGAGATGCTTATTTTAGGCATAAGAAATGCAATTAATTTTATTCCTGAGCTAAAGAATCTGAAAACTGGGTGATATTGAGAAAATAAACATGTCTAATGAGTTGGAAGAATGGTAATTTACATGATGGGGGTGAGTACCCAAACAGAAAAGTTGCAGGTCCTTGCGAGAGCAAGTTTACCTTTTGAAACAACCTAGTCCAGAGTAGAGTCACCTGTGTGAAAGAAACCTAAAAGAAAGTGACAACTCTCAAGGAAAGAGGTTATTCTTGATAAACTGATGTCTGGCACTCAGTATTCATCGCTGGAGAAAGGATAAGTTGTTATACTCAGCAGTTATGCCTTGTTTCTAATATTGCCTCTCATTCATAGATAGTAAAAATAAAGTGATTTTTTTTTACCCTCTCATAAAAATGTCCTCAATGTAAATGTTGCTTTATTTTCTTGGCTATAAATCAGTATTCAATGTTTTACTCAGTCCAATAATTATACACTAGTAGGAACTTCAAGGTAAGGCAGACTGCTCCATCATGAAGGCAATAATGCAGTATATATGCAGTTCAATACAAGAATTTCTAGAATTGCTACCCCTTGTCTCCTTGAGCTTGCTTTGAACCAGATCACATCTAAGATCTCTGCAATAATGTTTCATAAACTCATCATCTCTGAATTGCATATTTCCAACAGTAGCCTGTATAAAACTTAGCCAACCCAATAAATCAGGTTTGTTTACACTGCTATAGCTCATAAAAACAGATAGAAACATAAAAGATAATTTTTAAATAGTTTGCTGCTGCCAAACATTTTAAAAATTAAAAAGGATAACTTTGTGAATTCAAGTGGCATATTACTTAAGTAAGAATTGGTCAACCAAGAAAAGAAACTAAAAAATTGTCCAGCTCAAAAAAAATACTACAAACAATTGACAAGGAATCAATAATGGAACTATTTAAAGAATACCCAAAGGAACAAATGAAAGAACACCTACAAATTAGAAAGATAACAAAATAGAAAAGAACAGTAGAAATAGACAAATTAAAAGGGATGGAAAATGAACTGAAAATGTTAAAACAGTCAATAAGTATATGAAAAGATGCCTAATGTGATACCAAATCACACCCATCTGATTGAGTATGACATTTAAAATGTCATAATCTTAGTGCTGGCAAGAATATGGAACTAAAACTCTCATAATTAGAACAGCAATTTTGGTCTATCTAGTCAAATGGAAGATTTATAACATTCTCTGAGAAGAGTAGAATGCTCTCCATCCAAGATGTTCAATGCTTAAGACCCAGAATCTATCAATATGTTACTTTACAAGGTAAGAAGGAACTAAGGTTACAAATGGAATTGTGAACAAAATAGATTTAAAATAAGGAGATCATCCTCAATTATTCGGGTGAAACTGATGTATTCACAATGGTTACTGAAAGAGAACGATGAAGGCAGAAGAGAGTCAGATAGAAGTGTGACTATGGAATGTGAGCACTCTCTAGAAGCTATAGAAAGTAAGAACTGGAAATAGATTTGAGCCCACTGATACACCTGGCCAGATTTAAATTGCCATAACTACAAAGGAATAAATGTGTATTTTTAAGTTAACAGGTTGTGGGACATTTTGTTTTAACAGCAACAGGAAATTAGTAAACTATCCAGCAACTATTCTAAGGAAATTCTTCCACATACTTCTGGGGTAAAAGCCCAAGATTAAGGATAGTCATAGCAAGATAATTTAGAACAGAAATTTTGGAAACATTCTAAGTGTTCATCAACAGCGAAATGGATAGACAAACACAGCGGTAATTTATAAAATTGAATCATATATAGGAAATTAACCTAAAGAACATATATCAACATGGATACATCACAAATCACATGATATAATAATAAATTAATGATGAAAGCAATGAAATAACAAGATAATGATGATTTGTATAGTTTTTTTGAAGATGATTATTTGTGGATGAATATATTGTCCTAAAGAATAAATAAATGGATGGAAAAAATAAATACCATATTCAGGACACTAGTGCCCTTTAAGGAAAAAAATTGAAGAGTGCTCTAATTGAAGAGTCCATCTTAACTGCTTTAGTTCTTAAAACAAAAAATTAAGTTAAATAAAACAAAAACTATGTATGAGCTACACACATAGTGAGTAGATGATTGTTAAATTTATTATTCATATTTTCTGCATTATGAGATATTCTCCAATCAAAAAAAAAAAAAAAATAACACATGCCACTGATGTTTTTTCTATGTACCCACTGGTAAACAGGCACACTGATTCCTCTCAAGTTCACAGAAAATGACCTCACCTAAGGAAGTGTTCCTTATTAACTTGCCAACTACAAGATAAAAATACCAGAAAGTAAATATCAGTATTTAACCTAATTTTTATAACCTTCAAATATACACTGAAACAAGTATTTTAAGCTACTTCCTTTTAACTTTAAAAGTCAAAAAATAATTCACATTGGGAGGGTTTCTTCTGCATGTCACCAAAGGGGCACAACCAAGTATGAAGACGTCTATTTGTAAGCAAATATTTATGAGATGGACCACAAAAATTACACTATCACCTTTCAGACAGAAGAGAGAAGTGATTTACTTACAAATAGTGTGCTTAGATAGGGTATTAAAGACAAATAACATTATATATTATTGTCACCTTCCATCAATAAGAGTTTGTAAGTCTGTTAGGTAGAAGACATGAATTGAAAAATTATTTTTAAAAATATAAGCCCTTTATGGTTTAATAGCTTCTTCTATTATTTATACTTGTATCAAACATTTCAATTTTTATTTTTCAAGTAAAAATGTCTATCTAATACACTAAGGGCATTATGAGAAGATCAGAAAACGACTTCTGCTTCTTGGAATTCTGCTTCTTATGAAAATGAAAAAAAAAATATGAGGGGGTTTCCACTTTTTCTCCTGAACTGGAAGAATTTAACTCTTTCTCTGGGAAATATTCATAATTTAAATACTGGCACTAAATTATTTTGCTAGAAGAAAAAAAAAGAATAATCCAAGACTTAAATATATGACGGAAAAGCAGAAGCAATTGCAACCCATTATTTTCAAATACAGCTACTTAATCTTTTCAAAAACCAAGGTCTCTTTTTCTTAAGCCTGAGACTACTAAATTAATTATATTTAGTCCTGAGTAGTATCCAATTTAATACATTAAGTCAACATTATTCTAATTACAAAATGAGACATCACCTGAAAAGAAAACTATATACCAACATCTCTCATGAACAGAGATGCAAAAATCCTCAACAAAATCTTGGCAAAATAAATTGAGCAATATATTAAGAGAATCAATTACCATGATCAAGTGGTAGCTATTCTAGGGATGCAAGGATAATTTAATATATGCAAATGAATAAATGTGATAAGCTATAGCAACAAAAGGAAGAACAAGAATCATGTGGGGGGGGAGGTAATAACTGTTGAAGAGAAATACATATTCCTTTCTTGTTTTCTTGACCAAGGTATGCCTCAGTCCAAATATGTTTATGCCTCAATGAAAAAGTCTAAATATTATCACTGAAACATGTCACATTAGTATGTTTAAAATACAGGTTAAACATACAATTCCAGTTTGCTTTAATTAATAATATAATTTAGGTTACTACTGAGTTTTAAAAAGCCCACCTTAGAAATAGTAATTTAAGATACACCCTGCTAGATATGATCTTATAATCAAAGTTCATCTATTTACTGATATTCATTTATACAAAGCGTTTCTGCATTCTGCTTTCCAGAAGCATCTGATAGAGTCCTCTTCTTCACAAGACAGCATTTCTTGATCTTTATTCTGTTTCTTTTTCTGCAACTAATCACCATGAATATTATTTGGTTGGTGAATCAATATTCTTACATATTTCCATTACCTGTTTTCCCCAGAAATGTCATCTCTTTTTGCAAGTACTCTTTTTGCAGGGTCTTCCTTCTCTGATTATGATAATTCCTTTTGCAGCACCTATTTCTTTTTTTTTTTAATTTTTAATTTTATTTCTAAATTCTTATAAATTCTTATATAAGTCAATAAGGTAAATGGTTACTAGCTCCTCCACCCCCCACCCCCGTGTATTCATTCAGTCTCTCAGTCTCCACTCTCATTGTTCTTTTTTTTGGTTTATGTTGGGTTCATTGGTCCTTTGGTCTCTTTTTCTGTGGCTGTGTCCATTTCTTGGATGAGGGACTGTGTTCCAAGTCCACAGCACATTGTGTGTGATGGTTTGGGAACCCAGTCCATGCTCATTTGTGGTCCATCGATGTCTTCTAGTTGCTGGCTCCAGTACGATCTCCTTGCCATTCTGCTATCTCTGCACCTCATTTCTCTGACCTCTGGCCTTGGGGATCCTTTCCCCCAGCCATTGTCAGTGAGGATGTTTCTCAATGAGGGCAGGTATCCGTTGATGGCCTTTGCAGGTCATCTCCTCTCTGACCGTTTGCAGATTTGCTGTGGAGCCAATGCCCTCACTCTGCAGGCCTCCTCTCCCAAGGCTTGGGGAGGGAGCCATGTTTCCTTGGGTGGGAAGTTCCACATGGAGTTTTGATTCATCAGCTTCCGGTGAAGCCATAGATGAAGGTCTGATAGGTCTTTATCACAGTTAGTTCTGCATTCCAGCGTCTACTATCTTTCTGAATGATCCTTGTTTTGTGTCCCACACACGTGCATGTGCAGGCTCTTTTCTGGCCCCTCATCTGTTATATGTCGCTGTGTGCACATTTACGCTACTAGCCCTCCTGTGAGCTAAGTGAAGTGAGGGTGAGGCAGCAAAGGTGTCATTCACACCCCCTTCCCCCACTATTCCTGGATCAAGGATGGACCCGGTCTTGCCCACTCACGGGTCAGGTCTGGGGGTCCCGGCCGGCCCCTGCATCCCCCTTTACCCACCAGGTCGAAGGTAGAGGGGCCCAGTGGGTGCTGTATGATTGCTGAGCGGGTACAGCTGCTGGCCTAGGTTCACCAGCAGTGCAGCACCTATTTCTAATCAAGTTCCTTAAAGTTAATACAACAGAGATTTCTGATACCAAATTGGTTGTTCTTTTCTTTAGAGAAAATTTTCAATTCACCTCTGCCAGATCACCTCTACCTAAATTCACCCTATGCCAAAAACTAACCAAAACAGTTCTATTAGTAAGCACAATATAAATACTTTATAAGTCTACAACATGTAGTCTTCTATGAGTAATCCAGAATCTCTTTGTGGCATTAGCCATTCAATTATTTGAATGCTATAATGTTTCCTTAAAACCTTAAATATCTTTTGTCCATTCATATAAGCCTTTAATGCTAAGACCTTCAGACCATAAATATGCATAGCTGTTATTACTAATTGATGTTGACCTAAGATATGATTGCCATATGCCTGGACAATACCTGTGCATGTATGAAATAGTACAGTCCACACAAGTTCAGTCAATTTAAAAGCACATTCATAAAGCACTGAGTTTACTATTTAAATTATGTATTTCCATGTGAAAGCTTATTTGTTCATTGCTTCTTGCTGACTCTCCATCTCCTACACCAAACTATGAACTCCACAAAAATAAAATGGTATCTATAATTCACAGGAATCAGAGAACAATGCCTGACATCTATAGACAGTCCATATTAAACAAATAACCCACTTTAAAAATGGGCACAAGAGCTTAATAGACACTTCTTGAAAGAAAGCATGTAGATGTTCAACAAATACATGAAAAATTATTTCTCATCACTTCTAATCAGGGAAATGCAAACCAAAACCACAATGATCTACTACTACCTTATACTTGTGACAATGGCCCTTATATAGAAGATTAGAAACAAGTGTCAGGAAGACATGGAGAAAAGGGAACCTGCCTGCATCATTGGTGAGAATATCAACTGATCTAGTCCTTATGGAAAACAGTATAACAGTTTATCAAAATGTTAAAAATAGATCTACCATATCAGCCAGCAATTCCATAAGACATCTACCTGAGCAATGATAAAACACTAATCTGAAACATAAATGCTCAGCTATGTCAACTTCAGAACTATTAACAATACCCCTATTATGAACAAATGAGTGAGTTAAGAAGCTGTAGTGTGTGTATGTGTGTGTATACACTATATAGCTGTATCTCTAAATATATGTATAAAGATATATATGTATATGTGGGTATACACACACACACACACACACACACACACACACAAAGGAATAGTTCAGTAGAAACAAAAAAAGATGACCTCTTGTCATTTGTGATAATTTGGATGGAAGTAGAAGGGATTACACTAACTCCAAAGGAAACTGACAAAAAAAAAAAAAAGATGATTTTACTTTTATGTGGAATACAGAGAAGCAAAACAAAGAGTGAGACTAAACCCAAACCAATAACAAACCCTAGTAGTGTGACTGAAGATTTGTGGGTAGGGTAGAGAACAGGCTGTAGCTGGGACCTAAAGGACTATGTTGGAGGACTATGGTTACCTTGCTGGCGGGTGTGGTATGGGAATGTATATGGTGATGTATATCTAAAGATTGTGATTCAATACTTCTGAATATAATATTGTAATATACAATATTGTAAGTCAGTATTATCTCAATTTTTAAAAAAGCACCAAAAATAAATATCTTAATTAATGAAGGACTCAGATTTGCGTGGAGAAATAATGAGTCAATGAACTGATGTGATATTCTAGACCCCATTCAGTATCTGTATCCTGTATTCCAAATTCCATTTATACTAAGGTATTTAAAGTCTATAAAATAGATATTTTAATGAGCAATATCTTAGAGCAGGAACAAGACTACAGTTATTTCAACTGGTATTAATGAAATGGCACACGTATCAGAAGAACGGCTACATGAGAAGATATAAATAAGTTCCACTCTCATCCCAAGCTCTCAACTCCCTATTCTGAGAGGCCTGATAGACATTTCATCAAAAAATAGAAATAAGCTCCAAATACCCCAGCATTTACATGATGAACGAGGCTGTCTCAATATCTACATAAGTATCCCAGCGTCAGGAAAATTTGCTTTATTTATTCAGAGATATTAGTCCTCCCCTGGACTTCATATTCCTTTCTGAATTCCAAAGTTTAAAAGTATTTACTATGCAAAATTTCCTGCCCAACCAGCAGCTCAGGAAGCAGAAACCTTACTGTGGGCTCTGATGGATTTTTAAGACTCAGTGCACCTGGGATCAAGTGCAGAATTTCCAGATAAGTTTAAAGTCCTTTCTAGGATGCTCAGAAAATGTTCAGCGTCTTAAAATTTATCACTAGACATGAAAAAAATACCTACTTTCAAACAAATAATGTTTCTGCAATCTTGAAAGTGTTTTTTAAGAAACCATAATCACCTCACTCTGATGTACTGCAACTAGCAAGGGAACAATACAAGTTTACTTTTTAAAGGGCTCTGCAAAATACTCATTAACAAACAATAGAAGCTGTGCTTCAGCGGGGCCCTTAGTTCAATTTTAAAATGCTTGAAGTCTAGTGTGGCATGCTTGCTAATCAGGGCACACCAACTTCTCATCAGCTGAAGAAGCTTGTTTTCATAGTGGCTGGTTTATTCTAAAGAAAAAAATGCTGCTCATTGTGAATTTCAGTATTATGAAGGAACAGGAAGTCAAATTCCATTGTAATCACTTCATTAAAAAAATACCTAATGATTCAACTTCCATTCAGAATAGGAGGGACCTCCAAATTAAATGCTGTATCAACAGAACTGATTTGTTTTAATATTTTATTACTAAAAGAATTTAAAGAAAGAACAGAAAATATATTTTCTTCCAGTGACATAAACATGCATACTAGACTCTATAGTACTTGGAAGAAAAATTTATTTTTTCAACGTATTCCACCCAGTTACCAAGCAGTAATTTATAAAACATTCATAAGTTATTATGCATAAGTGCATATAGTTATTTACAAAGTTAAATAAAAGGATAATCTTGAATAATCAGCTGTCTATGGATAATTCTCTAAACAATTTCTCCTACAAAATACAAAGTATGATGCAATTTCCTAATTCTGTTTATTTAAATTAAAATAACAAGAGATGGGATGAAATCTGAGTAATTTTTTCTAAGTTCTGGAGAAGATAATATAGGTAATTATTTTTCTTATTTTTGGAATGCTCAAAGAGAAAACCCTGTAAGCTGATATTTCCAATAAAAAAAATGCAACAAAACCCACAACATTTACTTTCTTCTTAAGGAGATAGATGTTATCACCCTATCTCCAAGAATCCTTATGTAGGGAACTATTCTGTTACCACTGGCTTCTTGTCAGAGCCTCTTTTCCACAGGTGGAAGAGCCATGATGTATGGAGATTTCACTTTAGCAAGATGTGAATTTTATTTGTGCAATGAGTGGTCTGCCTTTGAGAGAGGAAAAATCCTGCATCTTATTCTTCCTCTCTTTTACTGACTGAGGAGATCTGACAGCCTAGATTTCTTAATGGGATTGTAATCATTTCCCATGGTCATCAGACAAACAGCACAAACTTGGTTTTAGTAGCATAATTCTCTCACAGATGTTTTGGAGGCCAGAGGTCCTATATCAATTTCACTGAACAAAAGCAATGTGTCAGCAAAGCCACACTTCCACCAGAGGCTCAAAGAGAGAATGTACTCCCGAGCCATTTCCAACTGCCCATCATGTTGCTATTACTTGGCTAGTGGCAGCATCACCCCAACCTTTGCCTTCATGGCTATAGTGCATTCTCTGTTTTTCTGTGTCAAATATCCTTCTTGCCTCCCTCATATAAGAGTATGTGTGACTGAATCTAGGGTGTATGTGAATAATGCCAAATAATAAAAAATAATGCCCCCATCTCTGGTTATTTTTTGACCAGAAAAAGTAATCACAGGTTCCAAGGATTGCAACATGGCTATCTAATTGGTGCCATTACTATACTGTACTGTAGGGGGCTCATAAAGCCCAATATATAAAGAGTTTGTAAAACCTGCCAATTTACTTATCTGTGACTCTCAGGAAAAAAAAAAAACCACAGTAAGTGTAAATCATACATAAAGCATTATATATTCTATAAGTGCTTAGTGCTGAGGGTAAAATAAAACACCATGAAAAGTCAGATAATAATGGCATAATGATAATATCCAATAAAATTAATATTCCACACTCCTAAGTATACTTTATATTCTGCAATACACAAGTTTTTAAAATTTTAAAATCATCTGGTTGTCAGGTTTAGAAATGGAAGATTAGTAGAATTGTTACTAAACACAGACACAATCATAATATTTATTTGGATTATACCAGCTCTTAATCATTGTTCTAGAGTGCCAGAATGCCACAATGGGGGCAAATAAAGTACTCTGAATGGAAAGAATCAGGATTTTCATACCAACCTTGTTCCAGAATGGATTGGTAACTTCATACAAACATTTAACATTCAATATGCCAATCTATGATGTGAGATGTCCCCAGGTATGTCCCTGTAGATCAAGAGTCATAATCAAATAGACCTGATACTCTTATTCTTGGAAATTCTTTTTTTTTTTTTTTTTTTTTGAGATTAGTTCTCGCTACTTTTGCCCATGATTCCACAGACTCTCGTTGCCTGTGCACAGACATAAGCAATCCCCAGCCTCAGCTTCCCAGGTAGCTGGGATTACAGGCATACACCATCACACCCTGCTATTTTTTTGGAACTAGGTCTTGCTACGGGCCCCAGGTGGGACTTGAACCACGATCCCTGGCCCTAGCCGCTTCATAGCTTACAGACACGAGCCACCATGCCCAGCCTATACTTGGAATTTAGAAGTAATTCTATTTTTCTTTTTTTTTTTTTTATCTTTACTCCTACAAAGGTTGCAGTCTTCACCCTCACTGCTTCTGTAGCATGTTACAGTACTCTATTTACTTCCTTGAGCTGAAGAGCCCAAGTTTGCATAATAACAATAGCAACAGTAAAATTCTACCCAAATCCTCCTATCACCTTGATTTTTAGATCCCTATTTTCCCCCCCTATTCAATTCTATTCCATGTTTTCATCTCAGATAAACCCAGGAACCTCAAACCCTTTTCACACCACTATGCAATCCAGTTCTCAATCTGAAGCAACAAAAAGAAAGGCCTTGAAACAAGAAAGGGAAAGGAAAGAAATAGTTAGGTCAGAGACTCAGCATTTCCCCAGAATCCCTATCAAAACTTCAAACTAACATGTCTTTTCCTTCAAAACAGTCTTTATGTCTGTTAAATTGACAGGACATTTACTCCACCTTGTTCTATTTTAAATGGAGCTAATACTTATCTACTTGGAAAGGTAATGGCCAGAAATAAAATAGAAAATAAATGTAAAATAACTTACCATGGTATCAAGCACATATTATGAACTCAACAAATATTATTTCTATTACTAGAATATCAGGCTACAGGGATTTAAATTTAATGTTTAGATGTAAACCATATGGAAAAATCTCTAGTCCATATCTTTAAGTGACTATAAAAATCATTGAAGTCACATAGTTTGATTCAATGTTACATTCTAAAGGGTTGTCATGCATAAAAACAAATGCCAAAGAATTCCTTTTTGAAAAAAAAATTTTGCATAGCTTTATTTTTAGTTTCTCAGAACTGGCCTGATTTTCTTTTCCCTGGATGAACAGAATTCTCTCTGAAATTCTTAATGTAGCAAATAAAGAAAAAAGAATATTTCTGGTTCAATCAAATAATATTTAGGCTGAAGAAGAGGTGATCACAAGAGATGAAGCTAAAAACTAGAAAACATAGAGCTGACTCAGAATCACCTTCAGTGTTAAAGAATGAAGAATAATTTCTTCACTTATGTTGACAATTTTTAATTAATTCTCTTCTTTTTTCCTTTTATGCAAGTTCTGCAACTAATTTCTGCCTTTAAAGAGTCATATTCAATTTCTACTGTGTCAAACAGAGTCACTCATGAGAATCTTTGTGCTGTATTCAACAGATGAATTTATATAATGACAGGTATAAGTATAGCTAATGGTGGAAATTAACCTCTTGCTTCATTGGTCTTGATACACAGAGTTACAAAGGAATTTATATGGTCACACAAAAGCTCATTTCTTTACCTAGCAGTCCTTTAATAACACTTCTCGATTAACATATACTCTGACATTAGCGAAATATAACATGCTATACAGCAGAATTAGGAATAAAGCAGGGCAATACTGTATTGCTCAGCCACAAGAGAATTTAGTCTCTGAAATACTCAGTCTCATGGTAAGGAGACTTGAACTTAAAAGCAGTCCCACAGCATGAACACAGAGAACACTATAGTGCCAAGGAACCAGCACAGTTACAGGAACTTCCACAAGGTTATTCACACAATGGTTGTAATGGACCAATTCCAGGAGGGTGAACTTTATAATCAAAGCTAAATTTTACTCTGTTGGCCCTGCCTGAGAAGAGGCACTCAGCCATTTAAAAATGGTGTGCGTGTATGTACAGATATAAAAATATATATGTGGATATATATATATATATGCATTGCTTACAAATATATACAGATTTTTTTTAAGAATAACTTCAAACAAGCTAAGATGACAATAAAATCTAATACAATATTGCATGCTTACCATAGAAACATCAAAAGTCAGGTGTCTTTTCACTTAGCAACTGACACATAAACATTTGCAGAAACATTCTGATCTCCTTTTTTTCTACAACAATTATTCTTTCCACTTGATGCTGTTGGTTACCTGATTCAAATGTTGTTTTAAACTCAAAATGATCAACAAAAATTGAATCCATTAAGACATTAAAAGGGTGTTCACATATACAGAGTATACTAAGTGAAAGTGTTCATATTTGCTTAAATAATATGTATTTCTTATAATTACAAAGTTAGGCTCAGAGATAATGACCTAGAAAAACAGATATCACATGCAGCTAAAAATAAACTGAAGCCAAAGCTACCAGACTGAGATCCTAAATCTTCCTAAAATGACAAGAAGTCATGCTGTTTAGTTTCAAGACATAGATATTTGACAAGTCATCTCATATGTCATCTAGAATATCACTACCACTTAACTAAAAGCCCAGTGAACTTTTTTTCTTAAGTGGATGATATGAGGGTTAAGCAGTTCTAAATATATTATGAGGTTCAGATATGTCCAAAGACTATAATTATTTTCTGCAATTAATCCTAATTTTTTTAATGCCATGTCATGGGTAATTTGGGAGAATTTGTTCTGCTTTGAACTGGAGTTCATCTCTCTATGGTTTATATTATTAATTTCCAATGCAATCATGACAGAAGTTAAGGATGATGAGTTGGGGGTGGGAACAGAAGTTTGATTAAGATTTACTTTCCTTGACAAATAGGCCACTTTTACCAACTGTTGCCATGGTGAGCAGTTTCATTTATGTTAGAGGCCAGAGGATGAGTCAGGCCAGGGACCAAAGTTCAGAGTCAATTGATTTAATTCTGAGAGTTATTTAAAAAACTGTTACCCTTAAAATGATTTACAAAAGTAAAACTAAATAAAAAAAAATAAGTTGTCTTATTCAGGAGAAGAGGAATAGAACATATTGGTATTTGATAAAATACAAAAATAACATTTGAAAAAACTGCCTTGCACAAGCCACTGTGCACAAGACACCTCACTAAAGATCAATTTAGCAGAACTAATCATTTTATGACTAAAAATTTTAATAAGCTTTCACAAGTCCCAAAAAACTCAGCCAAGTCATTTAATGATTCTGTGCCATTTTGTGAATAGTTGTACTTCAAAGAATATACTGCCCTTTTGGAAACTACTTATTTCTTCTACTTAATTCAGAAGATAATATTACGTTTTCTGACCCTGCAAAGAAGAGACTAAAAACTTCAGTCACAACTTTTGAGTATATTCAGATTTAACAAAATATTTTGCCTATTATTCATCATATTAATACAACCTGATGAAAGTATCTAAACACCTAGAATGTAGTTATATTTTAATTCTGCAACTAGCAATTTGGAGACTGTTGTAGATTTTGGAAGCTACTAATTGTCTGAAGAAAAGAGAAATAACGTCACTGGGACACGTTGGCACACTACAGGCAAGAAAAAGCCCTTAATTGCTGTGACTAGGGAGCAAAGAAAGGGAAGCAAATGAACATGCAATAGAGAATTTTAAAAGAAAGGCGTGTGAAGGTGTTAAAGAATGGAACACATTCAACTCATTTCTCTAGGTCTGTAATTACCACCTGGCCCAAGGAAAAGCAGCAATTCTCCATAACCCATCTGCTGCCATTTGCTGAAACAGTTCTTAAAAACTCAAAGGTAGCTTCTTCGTTACCTAAAACAAACTGAGGAAGAGTTTGTCTTAACTTTATCAACTATACCCTAACTTTTTAATGTTATATTGATCAGTTAGCAAAGACCAAAGATGAGTGACTGATAATCTATCTCGACCTGCTTTCTTTGAAAAAAGGGCATCAAGTCCTTTGTTAGGGTTGAGCTTGATCATGGCTTATGGTGACAGTATTTTCTTTCATCCTGCCTCCCTTGCTGCCAGCATCAGAATTTCTTCCCTTCTTGGGGGGCGGGGGGGGGGGGCAAAGGAATGAAAATGGTGAAGTTTTGTCCAATTAACACTGACTCTTCCTTTTCTGCCTTAAAAAAGCTTTCTCTTACTGAATTCAAGAAGCAGTAGTGAGTCAGTAGTGAGTCAGTAGTGAGTGATGTACCTACCTCTCTACCCCCCCCCCATCAGGTCAAAAAGAAATAAAGATTAACTTAATTTCTTTTCCTAAGCAAAAAAGAAGCAATCTCCTAATTCCTCAGAAACCAAGAAATTCTGATTTATGCTACTAAACTAGTTTTACAATCATAACATTTTGCTTTTTCAGCAGATTCTGGATATAGAATCAAAAACAAACAGTGCTGCTAGCTATCATTCATTCCATCAAATTCATACTTACAAGTATTGCACAATGAGTTACCACTGTTGTGTTTTTAAAGAAATAAAAAAAATTGAATATATTTTAAGTGATTTTCCTTACACACAGTATCCAAAACTGCAAAATGCACATTCCCCAAGTTTTCCTCTTATTCAGAAGGGCAGTGAAGCTTTATACAACATATCTATTATGTTACAAAGGCATATTCAGAAATTCCTGACACTTTTACTTCATATAGTTTATATTGGGATAACAGACAAAAGAAGACTAGTTGATGATCTATAAAGGTACCTAAACAATGAAAATTAATGAGCTACAAGAAAGACAACTCTTCCTCACTGTGAATTTTACTATTGCACTTAGCAATCTGGAAACTGTTCTGAATTTGGAAGTTACTGATGGTCCAAATAAAAAGAAAAATAACATCACTAAAACAAGTTGGCACACTAAAGACAAGAAAAAGCCTGCAATTATGGTGACTTGGATACAAAAAGGAAGCAATAAACATGTAACAGAAAATCAGAAAAAGAGACATGACACAGATAACACCATGTAACTCAAACTATATGAAAAGTCCAGAAAAGATAAGATCTATAAAGCCAAAAGGTGAATTTCTAGATTACCGGGTAGATAGGGCTGGATTAAGGGGGGTATATTAAGGGGTGGTAGTACAAGAGTATAGGGTTTCTCTCTCAAGTGATGAAATGTTCTAAAACTCATGGTAATGACTACAAGGCTCTGTGAACATATACTATACACTACTGAATTGATATTTTAAATGAGTAACAGTGTATGTAAATTATAAATCAATAATGCTATTTTTAAAAAGAGGTAAATAAATGTGCTAAAAAATGGAGCACCAACATAAGTAACTGCACGAAAGTAATTTAGTAAAAGAATAAGGCATTTAGGGAATTGAGCACTGTGAATAACAGCATGCTATTCCCTCATGTCACAACTTTCAATTACTAGAGCCCACATGTCTCTTTCCCACCTCAGTCTTAACATACACCATGTAATATGTCTATTCCACTCTTTATCACTTGTTTTGTTCTGTTTTGTCTTGCCAAGAAGTATTATCCTTGAAAGGAAATGTCTCTTAACTTAAAGTTACTTCTTTAAAGAGTTTAAATAAATCTGATAAAGCAAGTACCACTGTTGTTCTCTCTTATTCAAAGGAGGAGGAGAAATTCTCCTTTCTTAACATTTATTTCTATTTACAATTACATATTTATTCATGCTCACATTTTTACTGTCTTCCCTTCCACTGACTAATCTTCATGATGATAAGGACCATCATGGACCTAGCAGAGTTTTGTACCTAGCACTGTTCGGTGGTCAATTAATGGAGAAAATAAATATTTTTGGGTGAATTAAATAAGAATGTATGAGTAGATACCACAACCAATGCCCTACAAAACTTCACAAGTTATAGATAATTGAATATGTAAAAAAAAAAGATAAAAGTAAAACAGCTCTTCAAATGTAGTAATAATTTTACATATTCCATTCCCTCACATTTCAATCTTGTGCTAACTACTAATTATAATCATATAAGTCAAATGAATACTAAATTTATGAGTACTGCTCTATGTATAAACCCTTACCCATACCAGTACAATATAAACCTCCTAAATACCTATCTTAAGGGTTCTATTTAATCAAAGCTAAAAAGATGGGCAAGACAAGATTCTCTCCTCAATAAACTTAAAATCTAGTATAAGAGAAAGATATACTATAACTACTTTATAATTACAGAGAAAAGGAAATGCTTCTACCCAGGCATACAAAGGAATAACTTGTATAATATATACAATTTAAAAGGTGTTTTCCCATAAAATTTCACTGTTAAAAAAAGCCTTGCATTTTCAATAGGCATTATATTTATATTTTAGATACAGATAGTCAGTAACTTCTCCAATAGTAATATAAATAATAAGTCCTAAGAGGACATAAGAGTCAAACCTTTCTTCTTCCTCCTACTATAGTATCTCCTCCAACATACTTGGAAGACGTGTTTTTGTTGCACTATCATTCTGGTTAGAAAGCACATGAGGAGAAACAGTTCTGAAAATTCAAATAATGCAATAAATACAAATATTTTATTTCAGGAAGACTATATTCCAAATGTCCTGTTTTCATTCTATTAAGAAGGCAAGGGAGAAGGGAGGAGAAAGGAAGAAAAAGGAGAGAATCAAGATTCAGATGCCCTATTTATATGGGGAAAGGGGCATGACATGAATAATTACAAATTAAGATATTTCACTTAACTCTCACCATTTGCAAGTTCAACCATGGAAATAAGGTATTCAGCATTGTGACTATCACTGCCCTGTGTACAATTATTAATACAGTCACTACTAAATACACTATTGATCACAGATATCTTCAGAACAGCCTTGCCAAGTCACTGTTTCTATTCCAAAAGATCTATACGTAGTTGAGGCGCTTCTAATAATCATTCAAATATATTAAAATACACCGATAAGCAGGTCTATAAAGGCCCCACATGGTTTGGGGATTCCCAACTAAGCAATAAAGACGCTGGAGGTCACCTAGTCCCATATTTGCTTTATCCAGAAAGATGAAACTAAATGATCCATATTACACTTAATAGTACAACAGTTTTGGCTGCTTAGTGGTTCAAAAAAGGTTCCTATTAAATTCTTTATGATAATAAAAGATGCCTTTAAATTCAACTATTGGCTTTGTAAATCATTTTCTGAGATTTTTTGGTTGACTTAAGTTTCTAGAATTGGCAAAATATGTAAGATTAAGACTTGGAAAACTGCATTGAGAAACTCCGGGTCTATTACAACCTTCATATGTAGATAAGCAGGACTCATATATGCTTAGAACTCTAGCTTCTTCCAATATACTCTGCTCAAAAAACTAAAAATAAAAAATACTGTAAAACACTGCCTTTTACTAAAAGTAAAAATACAGTCTCAGAATTGCTAGTGATTTCAATCATGCAACCTAGTATGGTCTTGTTTTTAAAATGTACCAAATTTGTCTTTAAATGTGTTAAGTACATGGGAATCATGCACAAGAAAATGAACAACTATGATAATAAAATTTTAAACTAAACAAAACAAACAAATCGCAAACAGGTTTGTAAAGGAAAACAGTACCAGAATAATAAAATAATTAAAATAATCATTTTAAAACTTTTCTTTTTATTGCATAAATAAGAAATTCTAGGTTCTGGAGTTACTGCGTGTTAAAGCCCTAACTACAGTAGGTCATGTTAAATATGTAATTTGAAAGAAATGATTCCTGAAGTCATTTGCTCTTATAAACAGATTAATATACATTACTTATCAAATTAGACACTGGGCACTTTGAAAAAAAGAGAAAATGGGTCCATCATGAGAAACTCAAAGCTCATAAAAAGGTAAAGAAGCAAAAGAAGCAAAGAAGCTTAAGAAGCAAAAGAAGCAAGCTTCTTTGAATTGCTTCAAGCTAAAAATGCAAAGAATAGGACTTGCTCTGGTATGAATGTTTGTGTTCTCCAAAATTCTTGAGTCCTATAATTTTGGCTCATATCCTAGGCCCGCTGGTGACTGAATACAAGTTCTTTAAATTCTCTGAGAATAGCATGGAACCAGAAAGGGTTTTACAATGCCAAAATTAAGTAAAATTGAAATGCCAAAGGATCTATAACTATTCAGTTATCCTATTGCCTTCATGTACTGTACTTAATAATTTTGTCCAGGGACAATTAGGACTCAGATGACATTTTTTGGCAGTTTACTAATTGTATTCTCAATCACTCCTCCTTGAAACTGATGATTTGCCTAAAATCTTGGCTTAAAATAAAACTACTAATATCTTTAATCCAAACCAAAACTACAATATGACTTGGGGAAAATGTTTATATAGGAAATTGATGTCCAGAACCAATAAACCCCTCACCCTCAGAAATTGGTAGTTTCCAGAAGGACTGGACTTTCTGTGGCCAATAAACTAAATTGAAAAATCTCCAGCCAACTGTAATAAACACAAAATTGAAAGCTAATAAAACACCACAGGGCATTTCAAGGTAACTCAGCAGGAGAGAGCTCACCAATATAGATGTGTTTACAGATGGTGTCTAAAGATATAATAATTAATCTGCTTTTGAACTAATGAACAAATCACATGCTTCCTTAAAATACAAAGGACAAAGCTCTTAGCTGCTAATTAAGTTCAGGAGTGGAATAAACACTTGATTTGCAGTAAAGGATAAGGCTCATAAACTGTAATATATGGCTATCTAAGCCCTGCCTAACTCAAAAAGAAAAAAACAACTCCCTATTCAGAATATAAAAATTGACATGACACTATCAATCACCTGCAGTTTTTAAGTCTTAACAAGATCCAAGATAATTTATTATTAAATGGAATGTCCTTCCTTAAGGATCTTTGACAAAAGAATTACTCAAATTGGTTATTAGAATGCCAAATCATTAAAATAATGATTGCATTTAAAGTATATATTATAAATTCAACCATGGGGAACAGTAAAACAATACCAGAGACAGAAAGTGGGTTATTCTCTATGTCCTTTGTAAGTCTGTAGAGCAGAGAACTATATTAATAAGCAAGATTTTCTTGCATAGAATTAAACAGAATCAGATTCTCATTCACACATGAAAGAGTAAACAAGGAAGACAGGCAGACAGGGAAATACACAGATGACAGTCATATAGACTAGCAGTAGAGAAACTATAGCCCAGAGAGAGAAACTGAATCCTTTGGACTAATTTCACATGGCCCAAAGGTAACACAAGAGTGACTTTTAGTCACGTTTAGCTTAAAAAAAATGCAAACAACAACAAAAAAAAACATTCATAACATGAAAATTACATGAAATTGAAGAAAACACAAAAAAGTATCCATGCATGTTTGTTTACCTATTGTCTATAACAGAGCCAACACATCTTCAAATAGGCTTGGAAAATGCTTAGAGAAGGTCCCACAGAAGCAAAGTGGAGTACTATGATCATAGGCCATGTGGCTCACAAACCTAAAATATTTACTTTTTTACCCCATACAGAAAAAGTGTGTCTATTCCCTCCTGGGGTATAGATACATAAACTGTAACGCTGTACTATCTATATGACCCAAAACACTTCATTAGAACGCCAAAGCAAAGTAATTCAAATGATCAGATTGCTTCAGAATACATTTTATCATTATTTTTTAAAAAATTACCACAAGCTAGTGCTCATCAAGTTGCTGTACCTGATTAGATGTACACTTTCATAAAAAGGACAGGGAAAGCCCAGAAATTCAGGTCACAGCAGGACATCTGCTATTCTTTCAGCAGAATTTCTCTGCGGTCTCCTTCACCTTCCCTCATCACCCATAAGTTCTGAAACTGCCAGTACAACTCCTTCCCTTCTCCAGTTCTTGATCCTCACCCACAGATGGCAGAAATGACATGTCTGTGACAAGTGCAAAAAAGGGGAGGATGACCTCATTCCTCGGTATTCCTTCTCAGTCACTGGTCAACCTCCTCGAAGATTATTTCCCTCCTCCAAAACATTCACCAAATCTGAGTATTCTCAAAAATATATTTTATTTCAGTATTTTGTATTCAAAAAAGCACGATTCTCTTCATGAACTTTGAATCTTCTCTGCAGGTTAATGAGCAAAAAGTGTGGAAGGCACAGAATCTCCCTCCACATCACAACTGCCATTTCCTCTGTTATTAAGAGAAGAAAGAAATTTCAAAATTTCTTTTCAAAAGAAAAGAAACTATATGACTTGGAAGGTGAAAAATCTTCCCCTAAAGTTTATGCAGTCAGACTGTCTTACATGTCTACTCCATTCCTACCCCAACCTCCAAAAGCTTTACCAAGATCACACTTGTCACACAGAATCACATGACAAACGAGAGCTGAGAGGATGAAAGAAGGGTCACCATTATATCCTGTTTGCCTGAAATACTGCTTGTAAAAAAGTAGTTCCTCATTATACACTTGCTAAGTCAATAAACTGAGAAATCTGCGCATCTATATTATCCTCTTACTTTACAGAAACTAGAATCTAGAAAGAGAAACGACATGACCCTTTCAAAATCATACAATTGGCTGGAATAGGCAAAAACAAAAACTGGGGTTTTGGGGCATTCCCCTTTTAATAGGACAACTCCATAGCAGCAGAATTTGCAATCATAATGAAACTGGTACAACAATTATTCTACCTTCCTTATCAATAGATCTTCATTAGCTTGAAAAATACTCAGAGTAGGTGGGCATCTGCCTCCTCCCCCCCCATTCCCCAGAGATGAGTTGTAATTAGTGTAAAGCTTAGATTCTAGCTATCTGAATCTTGGCAGCCAATGATTGGTTTATGAGCAGGCTTCTGACTCAAAGTTCTGGGAAATCCACTAAGAGGACAGACTACTGGAAGCTATTTTCCTGCTTAATAAAATTAAAAGACCACTCATTCTTTCACCTTTTAAAGCTTTTTGTGCAAGGACAAAATTTTGGTACCTCACTATGACTTTATAACTATGAAGTTATAAAGATTTCAAAGAACCTAACCTAACCTGGAAGCTTGA
The DNA here is from genome assembly GCA_004024945.1 of Uropsilus gracilis. Lineage (NCBI taxonomy): Eukaryota > Metazoa > Chordata > Mammalia > Eulipotyphla > Talpidae > Uropsilus > Uropsilus gracilis. The sequence continues at coordinate 15,227 of PVHY01002954.1, read as the reverse complement.
CTTCTTTGAGATATTGAATTGATCAGTGTTGAAACTGCCAATCCCAGACTTCTTATAGAGAGAATAGACGCTACTATGAAAGTTGAGTATATACTCTTGTTTGCAATCAAAAGCATGCTGAATTATGCATCCACATAGATGCCCTGTTCCTTACCTTAATCTTCACCCTGCTGAAGTTTTTATCCCAGGACATGAGAATCATCAACAGTATCATATGAATAAATGCTGATTCCCATTGCCAAGATGGCAAAAAGGACTTTAAGAGGCCCACAAAGATCTAGTCTATTGCAATACAAACTACAAATGCATTTTCCCAGTAGAAATATTATTATATATGTTGTGTGGGCCCCATGATGATTTTAGAGCAGAAACTGTACAATATGGTTTAAATAGGCTTTTGTGGGTTGGCCTGGAAACCTAACATTGTTTCTATGGAAAAATGTTTCAAATTCTAAACAACTCTGTTCCAAATGAACTTTTGAATGCAACCTGTTTTAAACTGGGGGGTTGTATATCTATTTATAATTAAAATACACAGGGAAGGAACTGTGTTATTGGCTAAAAAAAAAAAAAAAAAAAAAATTGTGCCTGGCTTTAAATTGACCAATGTTCCTTTGCCATTTTGGGTAAAATATCTCTAACTATAACATCTTGCAGTACCAAAGTACAATGCAAATCAAAGCTAAGATAACCTCTCAGATTCTATTTTAAAGTATTTTTCTTTTGGTGGTGGGCATTATCTTACACTTCAATAGTGCTCATTGTGCCAATGTATGTTCAGGACCATTGGGAAATATAGCAGCAGTAATTTGAATGACTGTATGAAAATCTTTTCCAAGACAAAAATAGCAGAAGTGTTCATGAGTATCTAAGGATGAATCCAAATGCTAAGAATTTTGTATTCAAGACAACCAACAACTATAACTTGATCTCCAGAAAAATATTCACCTCTTAGTTCAGGTCCTAGAGATGGAACCAGTGTACACTAGAAAAAGCACATCTGACTTAATGAAGCTTTTTATCTCTTCTTCCTCAACAATAAGATGAGAAAAATAACATCAAGTTTCAAACCTATTGTCATTTACATGAGATAGGCTCCCATGTGTTGTGCTGATACCTCATAAGCACTCAGTGTCAGTAAAATCCATTACTTTTATCCTTGTCTCCCCCATAAGAATACTGTGCTCACATGGAACATCCAAACTTTAACCAACCTTCACATACAACTGACAATTAGAGCTTATTCTATGAGTAAATTTGACTATGGTTTCTAAAGATAATCAAACATAATCCTTTAACTGTATATAAAAATGAAGTATCATTTCTCTAATATAAAATATGATTGAATATTATGGGAGCTTTTCAATACTGAAATTAGTGTAACACATTTAAATTCTGATTTAAAAATGTGTTCTGATGAATTTATGGAAACCTGGATGTACCTAGAAGAAATCATACTAGCAGAAACGAGTCAGCTAGAAAAAGACAGAAACCAAATGGTTTCACTAATATATGGACAACCAAATGAAAGTATACAACAGGAGGGTGGGGACCAGCTGGAATGATCTGTGAGGGGAGGTGGCAGGTGAACCCCAGGGATCAAAATGATGTGAAATATATATATATATTATTTTAAAAAATAACCCTATCCCATTTAATACTATATTATTAACATCTTTCCAGGTTAAAACTGAATGAATTAATCTCCTCATTCTTAATGTTTAACATTCTTATAATATGGATATAAAACATACTTTAAGTTTTCCTTTACTGATGAATATTTAGTAGTTTAGGTTGTTTGTTGTTGCTTTTTATAAGTTACTTTTGCTTACTGTTACAAACTATGCTGAATAAACACTCTTGTATATACTCAATAAAAATAAATAAATAAATAATGTGTCCTCCTGATGACTTCTAGGGAATTGGTATGTCAAAGAAGCACAGGGGTAAGTTTGTTTCATAAAAAGGTGAAAAAAGAAAGAAACTAATAATTGCAATTCAAATCACAGTTCAATGAAATATAGAAAAAAATTGCATCTTTTCCTCAAAGTCTCATCTTTTCCTTGTGAACTGTTAAGTTTCTGTGTCTAAGTACTCTTAATGATATGGTAACTTTTTAAAAACTTTAATTGCAACATCAGTGAATACCTGTGAAAAACATGTCTGTCCTTAATATAAGACATTAAGGATTAGATTTCAATATTCTTAATGTTTTAAAATTAACATTAAAAATCTGGACTTTATACTTTGGTTAATTTCACTACCACATTGGGCATAGCTCTGTGAATTGTCCCCTCAAAATATTCAATTTATGAATATTTACAAATGATGACTGAAGTTGGTCATTTTCAATTCCTCAGTAGATAATTTCAATATAGAATTTGCAGTGCTAAACTTACCTTGGTTGTCCTGTCCTTTATTTATTCATCCAGTTGGCATAAAGAACACAAAACAAGTTAAAAAGCACTTTTGTTCAATATTATTATCCTATATGGCAAGTGAAGTTACTGCCGCAGGTCTCCAGGAAAAAGAAAAACTGACTCTCTCTATGTATAAAACTCAAAGGGCAAGTACAACACAGGACAGTTGTCTACATTTTTTGAGTCACAAGTTCCCACATACAGTATTCAAAAGGCAGTTTAATATTTAACCTAAAAATTAATATTCTAGAGGGATGCCTTACCAGTTTTCCTAAGTCATATTTCCCACTCATAACATATAAGTTTCCAAATAAATTCATATAAATGAACTTTTCTCCACTTCTTTTACTCCAGTAACCTTAGGTATCTGTCAGCCATTACTCCAAAATTGAGATTTACCAGTGACCTGAGAAAAAAAAAAAACATAGTTTCCTTCTGGGGAACGCAACACTTCTTTCTGAGGGCAATTTGGCCTTTCTCACATTTTTGTATCTTCTAATATGCTTCACACCCAAAATCTATCCAACTACCAGCATGGAAGTAAGCTCTCATCCTTAAGTACTCACAAAGAGTCTTCAATTTCTCAACAACCAGCAAGCTCTACAAATCACCATTATGCTATGCTCAAAAGAAGAACAAATCAAATTGCTTTTGAAAGATACAAAGAAAAGCAAAAACTAAAAGCTCTCATTCTTAATCTAAAAACAATGCATATGTATGAGCAACACTAAACTCTAAATATACATTTTGTATTTCACCCACACTGCTTATGACTACAGATTTTTGCCAAAAATATTACATTTAAGTATACTACCTCAACTTTTTGAAAATTATCAAACTCCTTATCTCTCCACCCCACTGCCTACCCCTAGCCCAAATATACTACTACGAACTTCTAGGTAATGAAAGACAATCTTCTCATATTAAAGATGAAAAAAACTGATGTGAAGGCTATTTTCCTCTATAGGAGGGGAAAAAAAGGTTTATGCTTGGGTATCAGGCATTCCATTAAAAGGAATAGGCCCTAGAGACAGATGGAATGTTAACTCTCTCTTTAATGAATTGTTTTACATTGAGAAATTAACTTAACCTTTCTGAACCTCGGCTGTAAGACAGGTTTTAACACCTTCTATAATCTATATGAGACTAGCTATAAAGCAAAGGTTCTAGTCTTAGCACTGAGATCAGCACTTGGAATCAGGCAATTCTTTGTTCTGGGGAACTGTACTGTGCATTTTAGGATATCCCTCGCCTCTGCCCACCTGATGCAAGGAGCACTCCTCCCTCCTGTTATGATAGCCCATAATGTCTCCAGACATAGCCTAAAGTCTCTGGGCAGGCAAAGGCCTCCTCTGTGGTGTATGAGTTCTCTAACCTATGACAAATGTTTGCTTAATGACAGACATCAATATCACTGGCCGCTGGTTTCCAGATTAAAATTACAGTGTCATGTGCATCTTGAACTTCCTGGAAATGTTGCTTGGTGGCAAAGATAGCAAGAATGGCAAGGTCATGAAAACACCCAGGGAACTGATCAGCACTTAATGAAAGGATTATTATTCAGTTCAACACTCTTGGTGCTACAGGTACAAAAGAAATCTGGGGGAAATTAAAAGGACTATAAAAATTCTCAACTTTGACACATGAACTTATTGCAACAAAAAGCACTACTTCCCAGTCTTACTGTTAATTTGTAGCAGAGCTGTGACTAAAATACTGACACATTCCCAATCCAACATATTTAATTTCTGCATGACAGGTATATAGGGAAAATTCCTAATTATGCTGTCAGATTTTCCAGTTGTTTATTCACTGTCCAAGTGAATTTGCCCAATAAATCCCTCTGGTAAACTGACTAAGCACTTCAAATTTTCTTCCTATTTCCTATCACCCAATTCTTCTGAAGACTAAGTTCTCTAGGGTATTCAAGACAGAAGACAAATTTAACCAAGGCAAGTTTGAGTAGCAGGAACCCAGTAATTTCAGTAGTTCCACTATGCCATAATAAACATTTTCTATGGCAAACATTCTCAGCTGAGATAGAATAGGTTGTCTTTCATATTTCACTTAGTCAACCCACTTTGCTCAGTTGGATCAGCTTTTCCTAAGACTTACTCAAACACCAATGCTTACTGAATATTCTAAGAAATTTTAGTATTAGAGGCAAGTGACACCATATCCATGCCTTCCAAGGAAACAAGATGGAACAGACTTAGCAAGTACTCTAACTTCAAATGTATATGTCTTTTCTATTCTAGGGTTGTAACCTACTCACAGTTTGAAATTGTCACCATGCTCTTGAATGGGAAAATATAAGCAACCAAAAAGTCAAGCAGGAAGGACTCAATTTTGATATTTTTTTTTTAGTTTATTTATTTATTTATTTATTTATTTATTTATTTATTTATTTATTTATTTTACCGGGATTCAACCCCCCCACCCTCCCTGACCATTCCCCCTCTGTCCCACCCCCCCACCCCGAGTTGTAACCATTTGGTGTCTGTCTTTATTTTTAAGAGTAAATGAGATAAAGTATTCTGAATAGAGTAATATTCTAAGAGGAACAAGCACACTTTGATATTCCCATATTGATGCATCTGGGATCCTCATGTTATATTACATCCCCCAAGCCTATGCTTCTTCATTCAACATACCATTTTTCAGATGTTATCTTGATTTCTTACCTTATCTATGTTGGCCAATATTGTTTTATGGCCCAGATACCTAGATTCCAAATTGTCATTAATCTGACAAATTAGTCCACGTCACTGTGTTAATGGCCTTCTCTAAAAAGAACATTTTAGACCCAGCAGGCAAAATATAAAAGGATTTAATGACTACTAGTTTAGACCAAGTTTGTTTTTCTAAATCTCAGCCTACAAGATGAGCAATAACAACACTGTCTTTTTCATAAACTGCTGCTCATAATACACTGGCCAACACATAGTGAATATCAATAGTAAAAATTACTAAGTTACCCTATTATATGCTAACTTGAGTAGCTCCAATACTGAATTTTAAGCAAACCATAAAATAAAGAAAACTACATCAAATTTTTTTCATAACAGAAAAGAGGGGAAGTATACAAAGCAGTAAATTTTTACAAATGTAATATGGAACTCCTGTGTTGCACAGGAAAAAAAAGTGTTATGTGGCCAAAGTGAGTATTATCATACTACTCCAACAACTGGTTTCAATGGTCTCTTTCTACTCAGATTGTGCCAATTTTGGTAGCTGTAGCCACCTTTCCCATCAATGTGCTGCTCAAAGCTCACATTAATTTAGCTCTGACTCATGTTGAGGATTCTGAAAGATAAGAATAATAAAGAAATGTAATTATTTGACTCATTTGTGAAGTAGGGATAATAATAATACATCCCTCATGGAATCTTCAGAGCAGTAAATGAAATACAGAATCCATAGTAAACAACTGAGTCGCAGGCCTGGAATTGGGGAAAGCTCCATAAATGCTAGCTATTATTACTATTCTGAAAGATGAGAAAACCTCACTTCACCAAGAAGGAAATGAAATTGAGAAAGATTAAGTAGAACTGCAAAGGTATGTGGTGGAGGGGGAAATAATATGCACTTTTATGATGTTTATAACAATATGGGGAGAAGAGAGGAGTCAGAGAATTTACAGAAGAAAAGATAAGTTCACATACTGCTGTCTGACAAGTTTACTGCCTCTTTTTACCATCACTCCATTCTTACTGCTTATATTAGTTTCCTTAGGCTCCAACAACTTCTACAGAGCAGGTGGCTTAGAAGAATGGATATTTTTTTCCTATCAAAGTTCTAGAGGCTAGAAGTCTGAAATCAAGGGTTTCAGCTATACTCCCTCAGAGACTCCAGGCTGGATCCTTTCTTGTCTCTTCCTAACTTCTGGTGGTAGTTGGCAATCCTTGGCTTACTGGTGCATCACTCCAGTCTCACCACTGCTGTCACAGAGCATTCCTTGTGTGTGTGTGCCTCTGTGTGTGTTTCTATTTATCTTCTTTCTTATAAGGAAATCCATCACATTGGATTAATAACCCACCCCACTACAATAAGACCTTAACTTGATTGCATCTGCAAAGTTCCTTTTCCCCTCCTGATGAGGTCAAATTCACTGGAATTAGACTCAAGAATATCTTTTTTTCAGAACACAATTCAACTCACAACATTCCTCTCATCTAGAGACAATTTATTTTATTTTTGTTATTCTTGGGGTTTTGGTCAGTTCTAACGTTACGAATATAAAGTTCACTGATATGAAATTTATGCTAATGGACCAATTCAGAATTATTATAACAAAAAGGCAAGTATATCTACTTAGCTATGTTTACTTCCCAAACTCATTAGTAGGTTCATGTGGTGAGAAAAATTTCCCACTTACTGTATCAAATTTAGCACATTTATTTAGTCTGATTCAATGCCTGAAATATCCTTTCATACATTTAAGCCAATTTCCCCCAAGGTCATGCAGCAAGAAAGAAGTCACAAATCTTTCTCCTGTGAGTCAATCACTATAAAATCCAATACTGAATTTTGGTGGAAAAGAGTTAGGAGATGAAACATGCCTGGAATAACATGGATTGATTTTTTTTTATGTAACAAAATTTTATTATTTTATGTATGTTTCAACCCAAACCACAACACTACTTAATAAAAATGAACTAGAATTCTAAATAGCCTACAACTAAATATTTTAAAGTAAATATTTCTATACTAATGTAAATTTTGAGACTGAAAAAAATCATATTTTTTTCCAATCACAATTCACTGTATGAAGGAGTACCTATTACTTTCTACTACTATCCCTTAAGAAAAGTGGTACTTAAAGAATAAAATTAATCACTTTTTTTCATAAAACACAAGTTTTCCAGTTAAGTAATCTCTCATCATCACTGAACTTCTGAGTGTGATTTTCTTATTTTGGAAACTTTCTGGTACAAGTTTAATTTTGATAAAGAAAAAAAATCACACTTCTAAAAAAATGAACTAATTTTAGTGATAAGTGCAAGTAGCAAGTAGCAAATATCAAATTTTCATTAACATACACCGGAGAAACAGCGACTAAATTTGTCTCACAGCATGAGTCCATTGAGAAACATGAATGAGAGTACTTTTTGGAATTTTACAATGTGAAAGAAATTTTCTCTTTAGAAATAAATGTTTTACAGAAATACAAGTCAGGCATGTGACTACTGACAAGCAGCATGGTAAAGTTGTTAGGGTTCTTGTGGAGTCCAAGCACCTGGGCTGGAAGCCATGTTGAAGAAGCTACAAGAAACAGACAGGCATAGAATCTCTCTGATATTGTTATTCTTAGTTATAAAAAAGGATGATGATAATAGCACCAACATCTAGGATTTTAATAAATAATAGATGAAATGACTATAAAATCCTTGGCATGCTGCCTAATTGTTATTATTATTAAGAGTGCAGGTCCACACCTGGCAGGTATGGCAAACTGCCTGGTTTTAAATCACAGCTGCTATGAACTACTGGTATTGAAATCTTGGCCAAGTAACTTAACCTCTATGAGTACTGGGTTTCAAACAAACAAAAAAAAAAGAATAGTAATGACCTCAAGGATATAAAATAAAAATATACATATGAAAAATATTCTATATAAACCACTTAGAACAATATTGGAATACAGTATAGAGTTTTAAAATAATGTATATCCTCTTACATCTTTGTGATAGAATATTTTTTTTTACTTTTGGGGAAAAAAATGAACTTTCACAGTAGTGCAATTTTTCTGATTTAAAAATTATTCTCATATGTCCAAGACAAAAAATTATTCTGTACCTAGAGGGTCAGAAATACAATTTTTTGCAGGAATGATTAGTACAAGATTAACATAGATTTGGATTCTAGGAAGATATTCACTTCAGATCCATTCTTAGTGCTCCCAAGTAGCACATGAATTTAAGTTTACTTAAATTTCACTTTTTGTAATATTTTAGCTCCAAAGAAACATAGTACAAACAAGAAATTCTGATGCACAGTCCTACAGCAACAAGACTACCCAGTAATATATTCAGCTATATTTGCTTAAGACATTCAAACACAAAAAGTATTATCAGATAGATTATTCACCTCCTAGCTGATCTTTTTACAGGAACCATCCCAGCAGCCACACTTGATATAAAGGTGCTACTAATAGTAGTTCTTTTTCAAGTCCAGGGTAGTATCTTATTTCTTGGACTGTATTATCTAGACTGAAATTGAAAGATGGTTCCTTTCCTTCAGAAGGAACTGTCTCATAATTTTACTTGCCAATTAAAAGTAAAGTCTAGATGAGAGCCAACCAAGTCTCTCCCAAGTAAGAAGACTGAAAAGGCTGCCTTCCAGATAACATGACTTTAAACTGAAAAGTAACAGAAAGGCAACAGTGGGAGCTAGACAGGAGCAGCAAGCCTCCCCTTAGTAAATGTGCTAAAAAGGCTAACCAAAACCAATCTCTACCAAATTCTTCGCCCTCTCCCACTATATATACTGGGAAGTTAAATGGCCACTTTCAAACATTCTTGTAGCTAAAGGTAGCCAATGAAGTGTGAGCAGAAATCTCCTGACAAACTTTCTATAAAACTCCACTTTCATGATTGAAAAGGACACACATGTACCAGGTACTGTTCCTTTCATGTCCCTTCCAAGTCTCTCGCCCTTTTATCTACCTTGAGCATGAACATAATGTTTTCATCAGCAGTAGCATCTTAAAACCACAACCTTGTCAATAAAGAAAAAATCTTTATTGACAAAACCTTGTCAATAAAGACAAGAACCAGCTACCTGAGCAGGATGTCAACAGTGTTCTAACTCTTAACACTAAAACAAAGTGATGGTTTATTCCTCCAAACATCAAGGTTAAGATTTTAAGATTCTCAGTCAGGTGGCAGGGATTCTATTAGACTGTAAAAGTGGTAACCCACTTTTATGCTAAAAAATGAAAGCTGTTTAGGCAACTAAGGAGCAGGTACATGTATAATCAATACCAACACTCATAATTAATATTATCAGTGTCATTATTGCTATTTAGAATTATCATTTAATATATATGAGAAAATAAATCTGAATATGCTGGAAATATTAAAGCACCATGCAGATTAAAAATAATAATAATAATAATGCAGATTAAGAAAACACAAGGACACTAAGTGGGTTTTTTCTGGGGTTTTTTTTGTTGTTGTTTTTGAACTAGGTCTTGCTATTTTTGCTTGTGGAACTACAGGCTCACGTTGCCCAGGGTACCACAGACTCAAGCAATCCCCAGCCTCAGCTTCCCAGATACCTGGGATTACAGGAGCGTGCCACCACACCCAGCTAATTTTTGGGGACTAGGTCCCACCACGTGTCCCTGGCAAGACTTGAACTGTGATCCTGGGTCCTGACCACAGCTTCCTAGGCTGCCACTTACCGGCATGCACCATCATGTCTGGCCTAGGACACTAAGTTTTGATAGTGGGAAACTAATAGAACTGAGAAAGTGTAGGCATAACATTATGCATTTCTTTGACTGAAGCATATATGTGTGTGTATATATATATATGTATATAAATATGAGTATGTTAAAAAGCAAGAATCCAAGTGAAAAAGTCATAAATTATAATGCTGAAGAAAGTCATGTTCCAAAATAGGACTTGTTTTCTTCAGCAGTCTGGGTAACATTTTACCTTGTGTTCAAACTATCCATGCATGCAATGAACGCAGTTTAGTCAACCTCAAATTATGCCCCATTTCTGATTATCTTGTTTGAGACTCAACCCGTGTCCATGGAAATGTAGCTTTATATTGCAGGGCTAAGTAAAAGAAATAATACTTGGCATTCAAATGTATGCAGTGCCTTAAGTTGTCTTTCATCCACCTAGAAAACCAGGCTAAAAATACAAAACAGTATTTCAGATATTAAATCAGTATTAAAACATGCCCTGGTCAATTTAGTATTCACCTCTTATTCTTTAAATTAGGTATAAAATAACTGATATCATCCTGAGTTGCTTGAGCTCATCTTGCCCAGTTTTTAAATTAAAATTCACATTAAATGATGTTAATGTACATATTCTTGAATTTCTCATATCTTATTGTTCCTTATCCGTACAGATTTAGGGACCTCCCTATAATCAAGGTTAATTTTCCCCCAGTGGTCTCATCTTATTTCCTTTCATTTCTTTGTCATTCCCAACATTTACTTTGACTTTCTTTTGTACAGTCAATCTCTCTTTTATTAGCTCCTCTCTTTCAAGCTAAATAAATTCAACAAAAAAGTCAAACCCTGCAAGTATTTTCTGATTACCTATATACTTTATCTAGGAAACCTCTTTTCTGCATACCTATAAAGGTATAAATCTCAGTTGAATCCTCATATCTCATGTATACAACTATCATGTACTAGTAAATGGTTAACAATCAGCTCTCCTGAAAATAAAAATGTAACACATATATGTAAATATATCTATGACATATTTTAGTTATTAAAAAGATATGGCACACAATTTACACATAATAACAAAATATACCATAGTCTTTACTATAAATTGTTTACAGAAAACTCTTTCTTATAAAATACTTTCATTTATATTTACCAAATCTGATACACTCTGACATGAACACTGATAATTTATTTTATATTCAAGTATAAATAAAAGTGAAATAATGCATATCTATGTCAAAATTCCTTTTATTCATCAATAATGGGGACAACTTCTTTGTTGAACTGTTTAATATTTATTCAATTGGATAGTAATTAAAAGATGTTTTCAATTTTTGTGCAAATTTCAATGTACTGGCTACATATCAAACAAACTTCTGCATTCAGTCTGTAATATTAAAAATATCTCTATTACTCTCTTAAATCTAAAGTCAACAAAATAAAGTCTCTGATTATAGCATTTGCAAATTTCACCATCTCAGTACTCTCACTGTCACTAATTTCAGCAAACCAAAGAGAAGTCAACAAACAGATACTTTAGTAACACAAAATTATATAGCACATGAACCATTCCAATAATATAAACATTAATAATCATTAAAGTATAGGTAACAGGAAAATGTTGCAAAATAAGGGAGAATAACATTTTGAATATTTATTACACTTGTGCTTTAATATGATTTATTTATTTATAAGTGTACCTGAAATTCAATTTTAGTAGTTACATTTAACAACAAGTTTACACAATTTCTGAATAGTTAATGTGACTCTCAGTCTTACACATACTCTCACAAGTCAGTAAAACAACTTCATCACACCACTGCATATGCAAGAGTATTTCTACCCTACCTATATGTTAGTGCCAACATGGACTTGCATTTTCACAGAACTTTCATGTCCATCTTATCTGACAGCTCTGTCACATCCCCAGCTGCCACATTTCAACTATTCTGCTATTCTTTCTAGATTCATCTTGGGATTTTATTACACAACATTCTCTTTAAATGCTAATGCTATCTTATTCCTATTCTCTTCTCCTGTGCTTTTTGCAGGTCAAGTCCAGGAAATTTCACTTCTGACTTCAGTTAGCAACTGTTCACCAATAACCCCCCCAATCTCTATCATTAACAGACCAGACTGCTCTGCTACACTTCACAATGGACTGCACACTGCCTTATGAGTTCTATCCCTCTCCTATTTACTTGCTAATTAAGTAATTAGTTGGGGAACTATTTATGCTTGTTTCTTCCATTAGTCTATAAGCTTCACAGGCCTATGGGTGATTCTGCTCTTGCCAAATTCTCAGTCTAGTACATTATCTAGCAGAAAAGTTATCCAATGAATGCATGAAGGTAGAAGTAACTGGTAAGCACTTGAAACTCAAAAAGTACAAAACAACATGATATAAATGTCCCCCAAAAACGTGTTTCTCAAGAGTGTCATTATCCATCCCTAGGCCATCCAAAAAAAAACTCCAGACCTCCCTTTCTTATTATTATCCAGTCACTCACCTATCTCCAATTCCTCTAAATATTTCTCAAAGTAGTGCTGTCTTCCCCATCATCACTGCTTTTACCTTAGCTTAACACTCATTCTTGTCTGAACCACTGCAACAGTCTCCTGGACACCTTGCCTCCTACACCTACCTTCCTCCTGTAACCCAACTGCATAATCCTACTAAAAGTCTTTTTTAAAATATGATTGTACTATTTCTACTAGAGGTCCTCTACCACCTAGGGTATAAACTCCAAACTCTCCAATCCAACAAACTCCAAAAACTTAACTGCACAGTGTCAAGTTTCCATCTGGTTTCCCAACCTCATGCCCTTCCCCAAGCAGAACTCAACACTCCAATTGTGCTCGCAGGGCTGCAGCTCCCCCATGCAATTTCACATATCTGGGCCTTTTTACATTTATTTCTCTTCAGCCTGATTTATCCTCTACTATTCACACGGCAATTAAAGTTTACTGTACATGTCTTTGCCATTGCAATTTTTTTAATCCCCAGGCAGACCCCTCCTTTTTACTTTCATAACATTCCAGCTCTCCTATGACTGTATTTAACCACTTCTATAATGATTCCTTCTGAATATTTATCTCACCCCCACTAGACTGAGCATCTGCCCCAAACTGGCTATTTACCACAAAGATAAGCACATAGTAGGAACCCAATACCTTTTAATATTTTTTTAAATGACTGTTTCTCCTGCAGAGAAAATACACATCCAAGTAGCTGATGTTCCTTTTAAAACCATTCACCTTGAAAGTTACCCACTTAGCTTAACGATGGTGGCATCACTCCAAATATTTTTGGAAGTCAACTTTCACAAATGTCTGGGGAATTTCTTCAAATTATCTCAAGTGAGGCCAAAAAACATCATTCTGAACAGAGCCTGAGGCCTAGAAGGAATTACAGGGCAAATCATATATTTCTGTGTAGAAATGAGGAATAAAACACAGAATAGATCATGTAATGACTGATGTGGGAGGGATTCACTAGCAAACTGGCCCAGAGGCATATCTAAGGAGAGAAACAAAAAACAATTTAAGCAAAGACCATATTATTTAAAGACACGTATTAGTCCTTAAGATTGGTTTGATAAGCAATTAATATATATGTGTGAGTATTGTTTACTTGCTTGAATTACCACATGAAGCTTTTCAGATTGATTAGCATTCCCAAAACAGTGTTCACAATGAATTGGGAGTTTGGGGGACCGTGGGGGCAAGGGATCATAATTAATGAAATTTAACACATGGTGTAAAGTCAAAAGGTTTATTCCCAGACATTTCAGTATTGTTAATATCTTAATGTGAATCCATGAAATCCATCTATGGAATACAAGATCTCTTAAATCCTTTTAACTTCAAAATCCTTTTCTCTTACAAATCCTGTGGGAATAACAATCTACCTATTTTGGGAAACCTTTCATTGAATGGGACAAATGTATCCCATTCAGACTTGCAAACTGAAAATACACTGATAGTAAAAGCTATTAAAAAGGTTACTGAAAATAAGTTCTACTCTAATTGACTTACATAATATACCTCATTTACCTTTACTATACACCCTTAGAATAATGTGTTTAAGGAATATTAGTATCTTCAATTTATAGTTATGAAAGGAAAAACTAAAAAAACCTAAGTAACCACTCACATTCTTTAGTGAGACAGAGTGTCACTCTGTTCTGGTCAATCCACAGGCCCAAAAACTTAACCTGCACTGTTACTTGAACTTACCAGAAACTATCCTAGAATCACTGTTGCTTCACAAATTCCCCATTTCCACAGGCTAATTCCTACTTAATACTTTAAAAGATAACTTTATCTTCTTTACCCAGAACACTTTCACTGTCAACTAGCTAAAAATAATCCCATATACTACCTATTTCTCTCATGGAGTATATAAAATTATTATTTACTACAAACTGCCGAGAGACATATTCACACAATCTAAGAAAAAATTATTTTTGACTGGTTAACATATCCCTGATAAAAGACATGCTTATAATTTAACCACACTTCTAGTTTTTTCTCTGGGAAACTTTGGGTAAATACTGTTATAATAAATTTGAAATAAAATTTAAAGCATCTAAAAGTATTTTCAGGAATACCATCTCATGTATACTTTAACTTTGAAAGAAAGATACCTTTATAAATGAGGAACCTAGGCTTTAAATAGCTAAGTGCCTCTACAAACAAACCAGTATATCCCACTAACTGGCATAGCACTTCACACACATAGTAGGTACTTACCTGATGACTGAATAAATGTTTCAGAAGGTTAAATTATATCCTGAATTTGTAACACTTGAGAGCTCCTCCGCCTATGGTGCACCATCTCCAGATACAGCAGACACTGCTGAAGCGTTCCCACTTTTCTTCCCATTACTACTCAAACACATGCCTACAGTCTTCCAACTACTAACATGGCTACTTCACTACCTGTGAGATTTTGCTGGAACTATACAGAGGCTGGAAGCAATTCTCAACTGAGGAGCAATTGATTCTATAATACCATACTCTCGTTCACTTCATTTCCAGGTAGATAATTCTAAGATGTGCCTTCTACCACTTCCCTAGTAGTACTAAGGCATTTCATTTACCCAAAGTGGTCACTGGCTAACTACACAGTCTTTACTGACTGCCTACCCCTACTCATACATTCTTTGCCTCCTAAATAATTGACTACTCTCTCAGAACTGATTCTGGTAAATGAAACGCTACAGATCAGGAAGGGATTTCAAGTTTTAAAACCAAAGGCAAAAAAAATGAAATGAGGGATCAATTATAAATTATCATGCATATCTCATATTTCAAGCAGCCACTATTGCCCCTGCATGGAGAAGGAAGAAGAAAGCAAATGAGGGAGGGAGGGAGGGAGGGAG
>PVHY01002953.1:0-110516 GCA_004024945.1 Uropsilus gracilis | reverse complement strand
AAAGGGTATCTCTGAGCTAACCTAATGTTTCCATGAAGCAGGAGGTCTTTCCTTTGTAGCATTGTAGATGTTAGTTGATTATGAGTAGGTCACTTGTGATATTTAACTCTGGCAGTGTTTGCTAAGGGATCTAGCATGTTTATTCAAACGATTCCTTCAATTTCTTGCTCGCTTCGGTCCTGAATGTAGTAGCCCAGATTACTCAGGGTAGAGTAAAGTAATGATTCTGACAAGTATTTCGACTGGTCCAAATGAAATCTCATTATTAGAGTCTGTGATGTAGCTGAATTTGATGTTTTTGAGCAGCAGTGCTCAAGGGGGAAGTGGAGATTTTTAAGGCACCTGGTATTTATCTTTGTCAGGAGTCAGATTTAGATTGTTATAAGAACTTTGCTGTCATAAATTTGGCAAAAGTCCGATGATCTAGTTATTTCATTCCTATTCCAAAAATTGAGACACGGAGGTTCAGAGAGTTAAATATATTCTCAGATACATATGTAATGGTAGAAATAATTTCAAGTTGTGGTGGTCAAGACTAGCAACAATATTATCTCAGTTGAGTAGAATGGCTTTAAAGGTTAGTTCACATTTACCCTTCTAAGTGCATGAATGTATGTGTTGGTTTTAGAAGGCTATTTACATTTTCTATTATCACCTGCCAAAGTTGTTGGCCAAAATTACTGCCTACTTTATGAGATATCAATATAAATTGAGACTCATTTAAAAAAAACATCCATTCCTTATCTGTGCCAAGTTAAGAGCCATCCCCTAATACCTTGTCCATTGAAAGCCTATAAAATTATACTAAAGCCTGACTCTGCTAGTAGCATTTTAGCAACATCTTTTTTGGGAATTGCTTTCAAAACAGATTTACAAACTGCAGAGGACATGATATTTATGCTGAATGTTCAGGATGAGTCTGATTTCCTTAAGGGTACAAGAGAAGACACTCCATGCAAAGACCTGGACAGCATTTTAGGATCTTCTAGAAGAGTTAGCATCTATCTGTAAGCTGTATGCCCAGGAAAGCTGGTGGTATATTTCCAGTCTCATGCAAAGATCTGACAACCAGGTGCTGATGCTTTAAGTCCTCTTCTAAAGGAAGAAGGCCAATTTTCCAGCTCATAAAAATAGACAGGGAAGATTTCCCTGCATCTGCCCTTAGTTCTAATCATGCCCTCAATAGATTGCATGTTACCCACCCACATTGGGAATTACATTTTTTTTTTTTTGAGACTAGGTCTCGCTATTTTTGCCTGTGGAACCGCAGGCTCTCGTTGGCCGGGGTACCACAGACTCAAGCAATCCCCAGCCTCAGCTTCCCAGGTAGCTGGGATAACAGGCGTGCGCCACCACGCCCAGCTATTTTTTGGAACTAGGTCTCACTATGGGCCCCAGGCGGGACTCGAACTGCAATCCCTAGCCTGGCTGCTTCATAGGCGGAAGCTTACAGGCATGAGCCACCGTGCCTGGCCCAGGAATTACATTTTTTCCCACTCAATCTACCATGTCAGAAACTGTTCTTTTCTTATAGACACCCTCATAGTCACAGAAATAATATTTAATGAGGTATCCTGGCATCTGTGACCTGGTTGAGTTGGCATAAAAATAAACAGTATAATAATTTCACATACATCATTGCAGGATTATTGACAGTAAGTAAAATATTTTTCATACTTAACACAATGTATGACTTGTAGACACTGACTACTACATAGTTGTGGATATCATTCCTAGAACTAACAATGAAAGGTCTTCAGTAGTATGTAAAGATGTTTACTTGGCTTTCTGATGATATTGCAAACTAGTACTGTGAGCGATGGATTGGAAGATTGTTAAAGTAGAGAGACAAAGAAAGCCTCAGGAATAATATGAGAAATAGAAAGGTACTGCAGGAGTAAAGAAAAGAGGTCAGTGACAAATATTAAAGGGAATAAATCTGGAGCCTTATTTATGACAAATGATGGCACAGGATGATATCATTCTAGAAGAATGGGATGAGAACAAGAGATAAATCTCTGTGCTTATTAACACTTAGGGGATGAGGAAAATAAATGTAACCCAGATAACATGGAGAAGGAATTGTTAAGGAGGGGGAAGAATTAAGAGATGATGATGTTTGCAAGGTTAGGAAGAGTTCCAAGTGGAAACAATGAAAAGAATTCATGACATTTGATGATGGGGCTATTTTTCACCCCTACAAAGTACACTTTGTGGATATAGGAGCAAAAATTGAGTTGCAAATAAATGAAGATGATGGTGTCAGTATAGCAAATGGTGAATAAGTTTTACTGCTCTCTCAAAGGATATAGCTGTAAAGAGATGGGGATATATGTGTTAGGTAGAAGATAATTGAAATAGGAGTCTTTTACTTGATTATGTTTTCAGAGGCAGGGCAAGAACTAGAGAGGGGATATTCAGTAGAGAATTGAACATATAGGAAGGAGCTAGCTTTAGATGGGTTTAATTAACCTGGAATAATTGGTACTTCTTCCAATGAGTTTAGTAGAAAGGAGATTACATGGGCTAGAAGGCTGAGAGACCCCATGTTTGCTAGCTTCATCATCTCTGTACTGTAGGACATAAGATTTTCTGTTGCAAGTAGGATGGGTTACAGTGGGATCAATCTAGAAGTGATGCTTGGAATAGGTACTCACATAGCAGTAGTGCTGAGTGCTCACCTTAATTCAGAGACAAAATATTTGATTTATTCTAGATGCTCTAGATGGTTAGATTACTTAGATTAAATAAGTAGAGTAGAATAGGTTGGAAACAGGCCCTGAGGATGATGGGAGGAGGAATGTGAGCTGAAACAACCTGGGTTCTTCTATTTTAAGAAAAAACCTAGGAGGGGGGGGGTTGTTAAACAAGGGAATGGGATAAGTGTCACTTGTCATGAGTATACAGCAGATTCTTAATAGGCATGGAACTTGAAGGATGCCTTCCTTCACTCTCCAGTTTGGGGCTGTGAATACTTATGGTTGGAGGGAACAGAGACCACTTGAGCAAGTAGGGGAACTTCAAAATAGTATTTTTAGAAAGATGTAGCTCTTCTTTGTAATACTAGCTTAGCGTAAAATATTACTTTTACTGGAATTTTAAAATTCAGTTAATTCTAGTGGTATATTTTGGATAACATCAAATGAAGTCAAATTATAAATTTATATTCACCTTAAAAAGTACAGTGGTAAACTGAAGTTAGTAAGAAACCCATAATCTGAAATCATTCAGATCTTTTTATTCTTTAGTTTCAAGTCTAGGCTCATAGCTTTTAAATTAGAACAGAAGTTGGTTTCCATATCCTGGTTGCAGAACTTGATCTTTAGTTCATGGAAGTTCATCTTAAAATTCAAATTTATAATGACTGTATGTAAACAGCCTTGGTAGGTGAAATGAGCCATCTCTTTCTTTAAAAAAAGCAATTAACTGCATTTACATTGGAGACAGATTCAAAGCTAAATTAGCATCATATTTCATGAATAATGTCTATCTTTATATAAACTAGACTACACAAAATGGTGAATCTTTTAATATAAATTTAAAATGTGTATAATCTGATATGCTGGAGATTTTCTAAATGTCACAAAATTGTCATAAGCCATATCATCATTGAAATTGCTTTTCACAAAAGGGAGATCTCCTCTATTACTTCTACTGAATAATTTATATATTTTGGAAATACTGTGTGTTAATTTTTGTGAAAGGTAAGAATGCAATTTATTTGAAAGGTCAATTATTCTGAAAATAAATCAGGGTTTTTTTAATCAGATGTCTAATCTGCAAGCATTGTAAGTATAAATCAGGTTACAAATTAAGTTAGAAATATAAGTTAGACATAGATTGATCTTAACAATTGCCTTCAAGTGAAATAGCCTGGAACCAGTAAAATTCTCTTCATTGATTTCCAGAAATGGCATTTGGGATAGCCTCACGGTATTAATGTGATGGTCATGGCCTGGTATTTATACTCAGCTATGTAGTAGAGTAAGTTTAAATTGATAAGATTGGATAAATAGCATTCTTCAGATGTTCTGGATGACAGCATAGCTAATGTAATTGCTTTTGTCTGCCAGTGTCTATGTGTTAGAGCACAAAAGATTTTGAACCATGCATAATTTTGATAGTGAAATTCAATTCACTTCCGTCCATAATATACTACAAATTATAAATTTTCATTACAACTCTTCAATCATTTGAGAAAAGAATGCATTTAAAACAGGTTCCATGCCAAATAGCTCCTTTATTGAGCTGTGCTGCTTAAAATTGGACAAATTGATTACCTTACTAAATATTGAAACTATTAGTTAGAAGCATTAAAACCATCTTTATTAGTTCTAGATTCTAGAAACACCCATATGTATGCAATAAATATTAAGAGCTACTATTAAAACAGCCTTTAAAGTGGAGAATTTTGATTTGCTTAGTTGTGGTGAATTGTTGAGATATGATTTTGCAGGCCTCGGTGCTGGAACATGACTAAAACATCCACATATTCTATTGGCTCTTTTAGGCAGCTAATAAAAATGCCTAGTAGATAGTGTGATGAGATATTGTGGGCTCTAAGGCCCCATCACAGTGGTGATTTATATCTGGGAAGCTACTTTTATTACAAGATTGTGAATGGCTACATGGTCACTCACTAATTGGTCATCATAATCCCCACAGGAGCTAAATGGCTGGTATTTATTTCTTGTTCTCCCCTCCCAGTATCTAGTTGCTTTCAGGAGGACAACATTTTAATCAATCACTTTAGGTTCCAGTAACTTGAATAGATGATACTGATTTGAACTATATTATTTATAAACTTCTTGATATTTCATGCTAAGAGAGCTCATTTTATCAAAAATTTTATTCCTAACCTCATGCACTCTTTCCTTGCTTTTTAATATTAAATTAAACTCTGTAGCTTTGCCAAGGTTTTGTGATTTCCATCACGCAGAGTCACAGAGCTATGATTGCATGACCTTTGAAGTTTTGGGTGCTGAGTCAGCATGAATCCCCTCCCATGCCTCTGAAACAAGGGCCAGGATCATAAATATGTTCCCTGGAATTTGCAATGAGAAAGTCCTAATTAGAGGCTAGTAAACCTGGTGGGTTATTGCAAGTTTTTTCAGACCAATTTTTTTTTAGTTACATGAAAGTTTGAATGGTTATCATTTTATTTTTATACTGAGGTAAAACTTCTTGTCCAGTGGCCTTAACCTGACATTAGGAGTTAGCATATTATCATGTGTTGAGAACTTTTATTTCTTCACTTATTTTAAGACAGTGTGTCATTGCTTTTTGAAATGTTATTGTTGCTTTTTCTAAGCCATTATTGTTGGGTATGGTAATGTTCTCTTTTATTACCGTTTTCTTTAAAAAAGTTATTTCATTTTTTATTGCTGCAACATAGGTTTACAATGCTGTGGGTGATTCAGAAGCATAGTATTTAAAAAATATATATTATGGACATTTTGGTTATTGGGAGACTCTGGGTCCTATTTAAATTTTAATTTTTGTAAGCAATCATTCTATTAAGATTTACCGAACTGGTCCTGCTCTACTTTTTGGGATTGTGGTTCAGGTGGAAATTTAATTTAAGTTTTTGTAGTACCATTTCCTTTTATTTAGTCCCTGGTCCTGAGTGAAGCTGCTAGGATGTTTTCCAGTTCAGACTCCTAGGTGTCTTTAGCAGGAGGAAGAGAGTCTATGACCTGTGGGGGGAACAAGCACTCCTAGATCAGCAACCTGTCATCCCTTTTGGGGTCACCTAGAGGAAAGGGTTCTCCAACCATGGGGACCAGGTAGTTTGCTGAACTGAGCTATTGGTTCTGTCAGGCGACTCTTAACTGGGGGAAGGAAGCCTCAGTTCAACAAAGGGGAATGTTTTCTCTGACCTTTAACTTTCAATGGGGCTTCTGACCAATCCCCTTTGCCAGTATTTCTGTGCTTGCCTGGTACAGCTGAGACTCCTGTTTGATCTGGGGAATAGATGAAGCTGAGTGGATTGACTTCTATGGATACATAGGATGTCAGGAAATGCCAGGCCTGGGCTATCTTCTATAGAATAGAGAGGAAAGCTTACTGCTATCTTCCTTAGCTCTGGATCATGTTGTCAATCTTTTTCTTTCCACAATCAAGCATCTCTTTTGGTTGTCTCTCACACTATTTCTGGATTTTATACTGATTTTTATAAGACTTCCCATTTATTTTGTTCCATACTGTTTTTTGGAATGTAATTTCTGGCTTTAATTCTTGCTTTCCCACAGGTGCTTGCCTTTACAGTCTGCTTCAAATGTGTCTAAAGATTGTTGGTTGCCTTTGAGGACCCTTGGAACAAAGCTGATAGCAGCAACAGAACCCAGACTCTTTAAAGATATTTCTCTTTCTCCAGCATTACCATTTAGTACACCATAGTCTGCTTCTTCTGTGGTGTTCCTGCTGCTGCAGGAGGGCATGTTTCTTGTTTTGGCAGCTTGTTTTGGCAGCTTGTTTTGGCAGATTCGTGTTGCAAGTGCTGGGGAGGCTGCTGGTGATGGTGAAGGTGGTGGTGACTGTGCCAGGGAAAATAAAAATGGTAGTGGTGGTGGTGTGGTGACTGCTGCTGCTCTGGGGGCTGATGGTGTGGATGTCAATGGCTGTGGCTGTGCTAAGACTATGGCTGCCCAGACTTTTCCTTCATTGAAAGCAGCTGGGATGCCCTGACTGAGGCGGCTGTGGCACTATCAGAATCTTGCATTTTATATTTATGCTAAGTGGAGAGAAGCAAAGAAAAATGAGTATGTTATTGTGTCTGGTATGTACTATATATTTTTAATTTTAGGAGTTGCCCTTTCATGTAGGAATAATTGCCTCCCTGCTGTTGCCTGCCATATAAGATGCTTTCCCTCAGTAATTGGTATAATGACTGTCAAAATGTTTTGAAATTCCTAAAAGAGCCTTTTCTTGTGTTAATTCATAGTTTAGTAAAAACTGAAATCATGTGTTTGATTTGGGAAGATGTATTTCATGTTGTTCCAGTGATTATCATTTTTTCTTCTTGTTTTCATCTAATATGTCATTTTTGAGTTTTTCTCCAAGTTGAACATAAACCTCATAATTTCTGGAACTATTACCCTTACTTAAGAATTTGCTTATATTGCATTATTTGAAATTTTTAAAAAATGACATAAATTCTGTATCTCTTGCTTTGGAAAAAATATTAACATGGAGACTTGCACCATTTAGATAAATTTATTATGAATATATTTCTTTTTTTTTTCAGTCATTCCAGGATCTTAAAAGGGTTTTAGTAGTATCATTCATATCATTAGTGGAAGAAAAATAGGTATTGAACCTTTGTGGGTTTTGTCATTTGTTAACATTTCACTGTTTTCTCCTAAAAGTGACCTATGTATTCATATACCAATCATGTACCTCCATTTGTTATAAATCTAGTTTTTTTTTTTTTTAAGTTCTCAGTCATTTTTCTTTGAGTTTACTCCAAAGTTTCTTCTTCCTGGATCCTGCCAGTGTTGCTGGTTCTCCTAATTAGAGAAAACTGATCCCAGTCATTGTATGAGAATTTGGCTAATTTTCCCCCAAATGTCAAAGTAATATAACTACCTAGAGATAATACCATGCATTATAAGTTGTCAACCATGACAAGTATTACTTTTTTCTGTGATAATGGAGTCCTTTGGGATACTTTTTTTCCTTCTCGGTGTTGAAATATTTTGTTTTTGTTCATTTTTATGGCTTTATCCTTTCCACATTTGTTATCAAGGACATGTTTTTGATGTCGCTTTCAAGTAAGGGGTACAGTGAAGAGTGGGTCAGCCAATCATATGAGAACTGAACACAGGTTTAACTTATAAAGTAGTTTGAATAGAGATAACTGTGTTCCAAATTATAGAATGCAGAATTTTTGTCAACTTGAAGGACTTTACATTATGGCTAGGAAGTTCCTTTTTGCCACATGAAGATTATTTCAGTTTCTAAGTACTACACTTAATTTTTCATTTATAGATATAAAAATGGTTATAAAAGAGATGTTTAATACCTAAAATAGCATACCTATTTTGTTCATCTTTTATTTTTTTACAAATTCAATAGTTGAAGGATATTTTTCATCCTTATTTTCCATATAAATAAACATACCTGTCATATTTTTACTGTTCTTCTCTATTTCCTCACATTAAAACAATTTTTTTTTCACAGTAACTGTCTTGTCTAACATGGGGGAATTATCCTTATGTCAGAGAAGGCAGCAGATGTTGAATATGTTAAGTACATGGCTTTTAGTCAAATCCCATAATAACTTCACAATTGAGTAACTTAGCTTAGTGACCTTGGGCTAGCTAATTAAGGTTCTCAAATCTTAGAACAAGTTGAAAAAAAACGATGGTTTATTTTTTGGATTGCCAGCAGGTAAAATTGATCTAAATATAATTGAGTTTTATCTGACCTTGTATCTATCCCAGAAGCCTTATCCCTCCCTCCCTCTCTCCCTCTCTTCCTGTTTCCCTTTTCCCTCCCTCCTTCCTCTCTCCCTGCTTCCCTGCCTTTCCTTTTCTTTTCTGAATTGATATATAATTTAAATGCCACAAACCAGTCTCACTAATGGTTTTTTGTGTTCACAAAATTATGCAGCCATCATCATTATCTAATTCTAGACCATTTTTAATCACTCTCCAAAGAAATCCCATACATTAGCATTAACTTCCGTTTCTTTTTCCCCCCAACTTCTGACAACAACTAATCTGTCTCAATGACTTTGCCTATTCTGGATATTGCATATAATGGAATCATAAAATATAGGACCTTTGCTGCCTGGTTTCATAATTGTAGTGTAATGGCTTCAAGGTTCATATATGTTGTATGGCATGTATCAGTTTCAATCCCTTTTCATAGTTAAATAATATTTCATTGTATGTAATGGATACAGATTTTTTTACTTTTCAAGAGTTTTCATATACCACCTGTAAGAAAGACCTGTTTTTCCTCACTGAAAGAATACCTAAGAGGGTTTTCACTTTTATTTAAAAAAGGCAAAAAGTAAAAATAGCATTGAGCTTTTGTTTTGCAGCAGTTGTTCTAAAGTCAGTGTCTACCCAGAGCAGTGAGAGTGGTACTGTCATGCTCCTTCCTTGGGAACTACTTTATCCAGGCTGTGTATTTATTGCATCATTCCTGCATTTACTCTGTGGTAATGTTATTTTAGATTTTCTGTGTTACTTTGGCATGATTTGGTATATTTTTTGAATTAAGGCCACTTCAAAACCTTTCCACATAGGCAATAATGATTGCTTCTCTGCTTTTTGGAAGTTTTCATAGGAATGTTATTCAGATAGTGGGGGAAACCTGTATCCTTCTATCAGTGGATGGATATTTGGATGGTTTCTGCCTTTTGACATTTCTGCTGTTGTGAACATTTATGTGTAAGTTTTTGCTTGGACAAGTTTTATGTCTTTCAATTAGATACCTGGTGTAATTACTGGCTCTGGATCCTATGGTAACTCTGTCTAGCTTTTTGATGTCATCAAAGTATTTTCCACAGTGTACTATATTACACTCCCAGCACTTTATAGGGGTGCTGATTTTTATCTACATCCTTGCTAACAGTTATAATTTTTGTTTACTATAGCCATCTTTGTGAATGAAGTGGTATTTCATTGAACTTTTGATTTGCACTTCCCTAATGACTTCAAGCTCATTTTCCATTTTTTCCAGAAACATTACACTAGCTCAGTATATGCTAATCTGCCTTTGTCTTTATATTCTCTTCTAGGATACCTTTAGTCATGTCTTTTTTGCTAATGCTCTCTATTATTAAAGGTTCATTGCTAAACAATGTTGTATTATCTGTAAAATTACGTCTGATACCTCTGTATGAAAGTTGCCATCTGATCATTTAAATTTCTATAGTAATACTTTATGCTTCCTTTTTTACAGTTATTTTGCCACTTATAATTGTATAGTGGCCTTATATGTCAAAATGAAAGATTTTAACTTATTAAAAATAAAGGACAAACTGCAATTTTTGTTTTCTCTAAAGTGATAACGTGTATCTTGTAAATATATCAGACCTTAGTGACTTGAGCTGCCATCTCTATTTTCCTTTTCTGGATCACAGTAGTGGAGATCTTGATACTTTTCTCTATCTTAAATGATAACATTCTAACAGATTTGTCTAACTCTATTCATATTATGTGATAACAATTTTACAAGTTAGGTAAAATCATATCCTTTTATTTCTTTCAGACCTAAACACATACTATTACCTTCTCAGATCTAGTCTACTGCCTATGGAACACAAGATGTTCTTGTCTCTTTATTTTATCTACTTTGTGAATAAACTGTATTAATTTTCCTTGATTCCTTTAACTGGCTCATGTTATCATGGGGACATTGGAATGTTATTTGTAAGTCACACGGTGGTTGCTGCACAGAATTGCTCATGATTGGGTAACTGATCTGGGATCTGGCTGCTCCATTCTTCACCCAGCTGTCCCAAGAATTGAGGAGAATTTTCTTAATTACAGCTGTAAACCAGTTATTACAGACCTTGGAGGACATTTTGAGCTATGCTTTTGTGTACATTTGTTTTTACTCATGTGCGCTTTCCTGGGAAACTTTGTGCTCCACCAGTTCCAAAGGACCTTCTGTCTCTCCAACACTACATCTGTTGTTCAGAGATATACCTGCTCTCAAGGCCTGACTGGTACTGCTTCAAAATTTTGTTCTAATTTCTTTTATTTCCCCAACTATTTTATTTTTAATTTTCTTTTATTTATGCAATTATGTTTTATTTTTATATTTTCTATAAAACTACAAGTAACATCTCTAGTATTGCTTAGTCCGTTCTTACCTTTTATTCTTTCAGCTACATAAGACTGTAACTTCTTTTTTTTCATACTTGACTCACTATGGAGTCACTTTCATTTTAATGTTCCTTAGTAGACAAGCTAGTTTTAATACAAGTTTTACTGTATTAAATATATAAGGCATATAATTAGTAGATATCAAAAATAACCTGGAGGTCTTATTAAAAAACAGATTACACTTTCAGTTTCTGATTGAATAGGTTTGGGGTGGTATCCCAAATTAAGATTTACAAGTAGGGTTACATCTTGAAAAAACTGCATTACGCTGCAGATGTAGTTATTCCTCCTCAGGAGGTCTCATAAAAATATCATTTTAGAAAGATTTTTTTTTCCTGAATTTTTGTGACAAGTTGTAATTGTTGGGAGGAGTACATTAAAATCAGAAGTCATAGTTTCTGACCTTAGCCATTCTTTGTCAGGCTTACACATAG
Organism: Uropsilus gracilis; assembly: GCA_004024945.1. Lineage (NCBI taxonomy): Eukaryota > Metazoa > Chordata > Mammalia > Eulipotyphla > Talpidae > Uropsilus > Uropsilus gracilis. The sequence goes on along the minus strand of PVHY01002953.1, from coordinate 99,238 downwards.
GAAATAATGCGAGTTACTCTTTTGCATACATACTTGTAATCTCAAGCTATGAATGTACAGCACTATGTCAGAGAAGATTCTCTGTGTAACTCAGGACTCAAGGAAGATTCTTGGATCATCTGTATTTTGCTTATCATTCAGCAGAAGGCAGAGCTCCTCAAGGTTGCATTATATTTGTGTCTAATATCTGGAGGGGGAATTCTGGGGAGAGGTGAGGGGTGGGGTGAGGTTTATTGCCTGATCTTACTTACTTGATCTTGACCATGGATGATTCCAACAATGTGTGGCAGAGAGGAGAGTATGAGAGAGCGAGAGCAAGAGAGAGAGAGAGGTTCCTGGTGTTACACAATTTCCTCCGTATGCTCTCTGAAGGATATTTTCTTCATAAAGACAGTGCTGTTTTATTGTGAGTTTTCTAGGACTTTGTGACTGACACTATGAAACTAGCCATTACTTAGAACATTGCTTCTGAGGTAATACAGCCTGAGTTCCAAAATAGCCAATTTGCAAATCAACTCAGAGAACATAACCTATCGGCAAATTGGGTACAATTTGTACTGCAGTTTCTAGAGCATATTAATTCTACTCACTTTCTAAAATGGGCCATTTGTATACCTACATATAGGGCTTATGTTATATACAGGTGCTTAATCTGTTGAAAAGAACTGGTGACTTCACACAGAGTAGAGCCAATAATAAAAAAAAAAAAGCTTCTTGGTGTGCTTGCTGAATTCTAGATCAAAGAGAGGCTCAAAGCAGTGTCCATGTTAGTCAACAACTCCAGGATGCGAATATCCTAAAACCACTGTGTAAGTGGTAACTTTTCTAGGATGTGTTTGACTGGTGAGCAGACTGAAGGAAACCCTTCTGAAGGAAGGACCATGTCTATGACATGTAGAAGTGGACCAAGAATACTGACCACGAGGAGTAGGGATATTTATTTTACCAAGGTTTTGTTGGCAAGGGCAAAGTGCTAGTAATAGCTGGATACAAGGTTTTGAGGAGGAAACACCATTGCCTACTCTCTCCACATGGGCTCTTTAGTAGTCCAACTCTGAGTGAGCAGCCAGCAAGATGTTTGTAGGGGATGTTTGTAGTATTTTTAGGGGAAAGGTAAGGAAGCAGGACTGGGTGGAGGGAGAAGTTGGGTTGTGATGCAGTCAATGAGAAACCTCCCTTGACCAGCGTAGCTCTGAGAGTGGGATGACCTTTCAGAATTTCCTTGGCTTGGGTCAACAGGACTGACCTTCATCCTCTTGTGCCTGTGTATCTTTAGACGTAGGCTGCCCCTCCAAGAAGTAGATATTATTTTGACTGTGGAAATTCTCAGGGAGGTTGGGACAATTTCTGCCTTCACTGGGGGAAATATATCCTTTGTTCCTGTTGGGGGTGGGGAGGTTGTGGTTGTCTGAGTGGCAAAGCAGAGCATCCATGACAACATTTTGGAGGAAGGGAAATGTGTGGGGAGTTGTAATACATGGAAAAAACTCTCAAGAGACAAGAACAGTCTGTGATCCCAGATGAACAGGCTATCAGAGGACCCTTGGCACATAGTGGAAGGAACTAGAATAATATAATATTATAGGCTTGATTTATTGAGCTTCATCTATGTGTCCATCAACACATATGTAGTACTGCTGATTCTTGCAATAGCTCTGAAACTAGGTCTTGTTAAGCCTACTTTATGAAAGGAGAGTGGCTACCTACCAAGAGGCAGATGGGTGATGTAAATGCTTAAAGCAGACTTCAGCATAAAGTCTTTTCCTAATGCTCCTGTTTTTTTGATTCTGTTCTTGAACACACTGAGGAATTTAAGTCACTCAGATTTTCAGACAACGAAGTCTAGAATGGCCACAGACTGAATGAGCACAGGTTTCAGGGGCTACCCTCAAGTTCCAGGCTTCTGGCAAGAAGGGTCCTTGGCAGCAGCAAAGGCCTCTTTGGAACTCTGCTCACGGGGAGCAGAGCTGAAGGAGGAGCTTTGACAGAGGTTGGTGTGAAACTCTGTTTCCACCTCAGTATGAGGTAGTCTGCTGACTGAAATGTGATGATTCATTACAGTGAAGCAGGGTTGGGAATTAAACTCATGCTGCTCTTAGCTGAACAAAGGATGATTTATTTCTGTGGAAGTCTTGATCGTCTTTAAGAACTTCCTGTCTACTCAGTAAGAGGGGTGGAAGTGCACCACCTAAATTGATTCATTCTAATTTAATCGACTTATATAGGTTCTTAAGGTAATTCAGAGTTTTTTTTTTTTTTTAGGTTAAACCGTAATCTTTCAGATTTTTGCCTCGCCTTTTGGTGTGATAGTGGCAGGGAAGCCTGGTGGAATTCAAGGGGCCTTTTTCCTCTGTGCAACTAATCCCCTCATTTGCTGCTAAGGTAACTTCAGGTCAAACTGACTCTCTTCATCTGTGACTCAGTCCTGTACCAGAGGAATTCCCTGAACATACAGCCTTCCCCTGCCTATGATAGCTTCCTGAAATCTGCTACAAGTGACTGGATTCACAACTCTGGTTTTTTCTGCTGCTTCTCATCTTGGGCCACTCTATTTGTCTTGTCAGCCAGCATTATCAGTCACCTTTCCCATTCCTACATCCCTGTCCTCCCATCTCATGGGAACATCTTTCTTTCTTCTTCTCTTTTCTGGAGTAATGATGATGGTAGAATTGTTATTGGGACACAGGAAGATGATTGAAAGCTCGTCGATTTAACATTTTCACATATTCTTTTCCTGTCAGCTAAGGCATGAGCAAATGAATCATTGCCCTCTTTTTCAGCATCCAATTTTCTCTGTGCAGTGCATTTTCACTGATATTTGCCTTAATTTTTAAACTTTAGTGCTTTAAACATTTTTGCAAAAGCAGAGGAAAAACCCTCCTAAAACTTTGCATATAAAATGCTGAATTCAATAAAAAACCCCTTGGTTACTTGATTGTATGGTCAATGTAATAATAATAATAATAATAATAATAATAATAATAAAAACCCTGTAGTTAAAATTCTTATAAATTGAAATATTCATACACTAACCCATTTCTTTCTTTTTTTTTCACTAAATCATTTCTAATATAATTATAATGAGTACTTTGAAAACCTCAGTGTATGATCAGAAGTCTAAGGGGTCAAAGAGCAATTTTAAGTCATTAATATTAATAACTTTTTTAGTCATCCAATTTCTTTTAAATCTCATCAGTGTATAGTTTACCTCATTCCTGATAGACCATTTCTAACATTTGACAGTTTAACAGTGTTTTAACCAGTCTTCTATCCTGAAGTGCTGTGCATTGACAGTTTTGCTGCTCAGAATGTCATCAGAGGACCAACAAACCTGGCTTCACTTGGAGTTTGTTAGAAGTGCAGAAATGTAGCCCAGCCCAGACCTACTGAATTTGCATCTAAAGTTTAACAAGCTCCTCAGTTGATTTGTAAGCACATTTGTTTGAGAAGCACTGGCCAGCAGCTTGGGCAAAAACCCTCTGCTGAGATTTCAGTGTGATTTTATAAACCATTTATAACAAATAGCAAAATGGAATCAAGTCATCCCTTTGCACTCTGGTTCTTATAAATACTGTTTTCCAAATCTGTGCCCACTTCCTTCCCCTAATTAAAACAGAGACAGCTGTTCACTCCGTGCACCTGGGTTATGCCGAGTCTGGGTTCATGGATGTTTTTGCATCAGTCAAGCCAGCTGAGAGCAGCTGTGGCAGAGCTTCAAGTCAGCAGTTCTTCAGCCACCTGTTACAACAAACTACATCAGAACACTCCCAAGCAATCTTGCAATCTTGTCTCGAATTCTTCCCCCCCCCACCCCAGTAACAGCCCATAGTAATTGAAAGCAACATAAATTACTTGTCAAAAGTAAATCTCTAAGAAGAAAAGCAGCTGTGTTGTATGGAAGGGACCTAATTTTACTGAGTAGTTCCCTTCCTCCCCATCAGTTAAAACCATAGGACAGAGAGGAGTGGGAGGATGGGTAATAAAATTCCCAGCAATCCCACCAGGGGAGACCTGCCCTGTCAAAGTGAAAGGAAGATCTAAAACAAAGATCCTGATATTGTAGGCCAAGTCCAGGACTGTCAGGATAATTGAGGATAAGAGTTCCTTTGTTCTCCCTGCCCACTCCCTGCTATTTTCACCAGTTTCAACCCTCCATTTAACTTTATCCTCAGTTATTGCCCTACCTTCTTAACATTCCATGAATACCTCTAGGCATCTACCTCTTCCTGTGTCCACCCACACCTTCCTGCTCAATAATTTTTTGTGATTCAGTTAACTCAGTAGCTAGACTGATTTTCAGTTATGTTGGGTAGTTCAGTTCTTCGATGACAAAAGACCAGAATCTGTAAAACAGGCACAATGAACAGCATGGAGCAGAGGCATGGAGGAAAAGGACAATGAAGGCACAGAACCCACATGCTCCATGTTCGGTGTAAGCTTTTGGAAGGGTCGTTTGAAGGGCCAGTAATAATCAAAAACAAACATGGTAACAGTAGCTGCATTTGAATGCCAAAGAATCCTCATTTTCTTTGAGGTAGTTATCATTATCATCTCAGCTTTAGGAAACTGAGGCTTTCAGAGATTAAAAAGAACTGCACAGATAGTGAGCTCTGATAGCAGGAGTCACACCCAGATTTGACTTCAAATCCTTGTACTTGTTACAAAGGCTGGCTTCCCTTTTGGGTATCTCAGCAAGTGGGCACAGTACAAACACAGACAGGTCTGGCAGCAAGACTAGGAGTGGATACACAGCCAGGTGACCATATGGTGGGCATTAGGAAAGTCTGGTTGGAAGTAATAGAACATCAGCTATGGGCCTAGGGTTCCTGGGCAGGACTTGAGTACTGAGAGCATAGGCAAAAACCAAGTTGGTCCAGTATTAGGAGAGTGAAGGTTTCTGGCAGTTATCAATGGTAGGTCTTTGATCTGAGTAGAAATAATTCTCTGGAATAAAACACAGCAGCCTGTTATTAAGGAGAACTGATATGGGGTGGCAAAACAGGGTGCTTAACCAAACTTACAAAGGGGAGCAGCTGGCCTTTTAAAGCCAGCCACATACCAGGTTCTTTCCAGCCCACACATGCGGTAGCAAGACCATATAAACGTTAAGAGGGAGGCAGAAACAAATATTTTATTAAAAGGCTAATTAGACAAGAGTCACTGAGGGCTACAAGGGAACCCCTTTGGTAATCTTACCACACAGTCCAGTCTCTAGTCCAAAGCACACATTGCTGCAGCAGCCATGTGCATCCACAAAATGGCAGCTGGCCACCTTAAGCTGGATGAAGAAGTTAAGATGGTGCCACCACTCCTTCAAAGACACAATTCCACTCACTCCAAGCCAGAAAAAGCCAAGATGGAGTTGTTGATCTTTCTTCAAAAGCAGGAGATTTAAATCTAATGAGGAAAACCAGGATGGTGTCATCAATTCTTCTCCAAAAGGAACAGCTCCAGCATTCTTTCAGCTTCAACTCCAAAATGGCCTGACACCAGCAAAACTCACTCGATACAGCAACACAGCAAGCACTTCAGATGTTTCATGTTGAAAAAAGCAATGCAACAAATTCTCTTCAGTTTCCAGAAGATCTCCAAGCTTCCCAGTTTCAAAGTTAAACCAAGTTTTCAAGTATTCAGCTTCCAAGTCAGCCTATACAAGTAACAAGTTTCTCCAACATGCTTCCCTGGGCTCATGGGTCCAGAGAAGGGCCCTGCTGTGGTACGTGGCTGAGGCAGCTCTGAGGTCTTCCAACCTCCCTGCTCCTCTACTCTCTGCACCTTCCTTCCCCATTCTGTTCTGTCTTCGCTCTCCTTTCCATGTGTTTTCCTCTGATCCCCTCCACACTGAAGATACTGAGTGTCTTGTGGGGATTCTGCCATAGTGATTTCACTGACACTCCTCCTGTGCCTTTGACTAGTCCACGTCTGTCTGGGCCTCGGTTTCCAATGTGCTGTTTTTATAGAAACTATTGCAATCTTTAAAGTCAATATCAAAGGAGGAATAAAAAGAAAAATTTCCATCTATTCACATTAAAAACAATTTAAATAATTCAGCTTATCGGAATTATTTATATAATAATTTTTGTTGTATTAGTTTCCATAGCAACTAGTTAATTCAAATGCTCTACTCTTAGCACTTAGGTTGATTGATTCAATCACCTTATTTTCAGGCATTGATATACCAATAGTTCTGTTCATTTTAGATAATATGTTTTCAAAAATTGAGAAAAACTTCTCTTTTTCTTTGTTGCAATTGCATTAATTGCATTAATTTTAATAGTATATGTAAGAGTAGATTTATATTTTGTGAGACTTGAAGCTTACACAATTTTGGGCCCCTATTTAAGAAAACAACTGAATATTATGAATGCAAAAATGCTAGAGACATTCGTTGGGGCTTGGGTAAGTGGGGAGCACTGAAACTTCATTTTTGTTACCATCACCCACATGAATACATGGAAAATGAACCTATTTAATTTCTTAATATTGGGGCCAGGGGTTGAGCTTGGTCATTTTACTTTAATTTGAGAATAAATCCACCTTAGCTACCTGGCTAAATAATTTACGCAATTTTACTTTAAGGGATTTATACAAATTTAGGAAATTCCTGATTACCTGAGATTCCAGAAACCAGGAGCAGCATTCAAACCAGCTGCTCAAGGAAGGGCTGGTTCTGTTTGCCAACTCAAAAGTAGAGGGAAAACTTATACTAAAAACTTGTTCTCAGGAGATGCTCAGAGAAATGTCTTGGTTTAGAAAGAAAAAATACCAAATGGATACTGTTCTAAAAGGAGGATTTTAATTTTAGAAATAGAGTTGCTTCATACTCATTGGCTCTGAAGAAATAAGGAGTAATCCAATGCAATCATTGACTTGCTAGTGAAATTTAGTTGTTTAAAAAAATCATTGTGAATTAGATGACAGAGCAAGAACTGAAATTGGGTGAGAAAATAGGCAAAATAAATAACCAAACTTGCAAAGGGGAGCAGCTGGCCCTTTAAAAACCAGCCACACACCAGTTTCTTCCCAGCAGGTGCATGCAGTAGTAAATTCACATAAACTTTAAGAGGGAGGTAAATACAAACTTACTTAAAAGGGCAAAACAAACAAAACTTTTGTTTGTTTTGCCCTTTTAATAAGTAAATTTGTACAAGGGAGCCCCTTTGGTAATCTTTGGTTTCTCCAACATGTTCCTCAGGCTCCTCACTGGCCCAGGCTGGGGATGAAAGCCCAGAGCTTGGCTTTGTTCCCTCCCTCCCTGCTGCTCCTCTCTGTACCTTCCTTTTCTGTTCTGTTCTTTCTTCTATTCTCTGCACCTTTCTGTCTTCTTCTGTCTCTTTCCTTGTCTTTTTCCTCTATCCCCTCCCTACTCCTTTAATCCTTTCTTCTCAGGAGAAGGCTTAGTCTACCTTCTCCAAGTCTCCACCCCCCAATGAACAATAGCTGCTATTTGCTATATTAAAACAGCATTACTAGTACTGGGGGCCACAGCCCCCTCACAGCACCAGTAAGCAGGAAAGACTAGGAAGAGTTATGGAGAAAGCAATAAATGTTATCTACAAATGAACAGGAGAATGGACATAAAACAGAACTTCCAAATGTGCCATTTACAGTTTCATTTTGTCATTGATTTGTAGACTACTAAAGGTTCTGAATTTACTGAAGAAATATTGCTGTGGGAAAAGAAGACTTGATTGACTTTGGGAAGCAGCAGGCTTAGCAAAGGAAATGTAAAGGAATGCTTACTATAAGTCAAGGTCAAAACATACATTTCTTCTGCTGCTTCACTACATAATCTAGTTGTCTGGAAAGAGGCCAATCAATTAAAATATAGCTAGAGGGAACTATTCAGGGAGAAGACTTGTGGCTATAGCAGCCCATGAAAACATTTTCTTTTCCTTTTTCTCTTCCCAAGTGAAAAATAAACCTTGATTTTCCCCTTTATCAAAGATGAGTACTCATTTACCAGTGAAAATCAGAAATTGCCACCAGGAACAGCACAGTAGCCATTTTTTCTTATAAAAAATTTTTATTTCTCTGTTACAAACTTCTGAAAGGCATGATATCTGCTTGGGTGTGATTTTTTTTTTTTTTTTTTTTGTGTGTGTGTGTGTGTAAATAACTCCATTCAGAGTAATACTAGGATTTATGAGGGTTTCTGATTTGGCTAGGGTATCTGAATAAATTAAAAAAAAAAAAAGTAAATGTGCTAACATAGGAGCAATGCTCAGAAGTGAACCCCATCAGGAGTTTTATAAAACTTGAAAATGTATCATATGTTTCTCTTTGCTATATACACACATACTCTCAGGTACACTCGTGTGCACCTGGGAAGATGCAGGTCTAATTAGTATATTTTGTGTGCTAGTCATTAACACAATTTTCCTAGTATCTCTGTCTACTTTTTTGATTTGTGGTATGAATGAACCTCTTAGTTCTGTGGTTCTGTTACATCTGGGTAGGGCCATGTACAAAGTTCTATCTAAATATTTATGAGCAAAGATGACATTTGTTACTCTGGCTGGTTACAAGGCTTCCTAGTCCTTGTACTTTTTTGGAATACTGGCTGTTTGTGAGGGTGGGTTTCTGAAAGTCTAAGGTGAGTAAATTCCCTTCTTGGTTTAGTATGGACATGGAACATGAATTAAGAAATAACTTGTTTAAGTTACCAAACATTTTGTGTTGTTAATGCAGCAAACCCTAGTCTAGTTCAGCAGTGTGACAGTATGGCATTTACTAACAAATATAATTTTGGGAACTTAGTTGAAGAAAATAAATCTCATTTGATAACTACAACTGGCATCTTTATAAATGAAAGACAATTGTATTTATTTTTATAGGTTACAGTTTTTTAATAAGGACTCCAAAGATTTTCTTCTACAGTATAGTTTTAAGAAATTTAAGTGAAATTAATCACTTGGAAAGTTAATTTTTTGCCTCTAGAAATGTTCAAGGAGTGCTTGCATAGAAGACAGTTCTCATTGACCTTGGATATACTATAGGCAATACTAATTTTTCTTAAAAACTTGAAATTTTGACTAATCATAACTGATTTGAAATGTACATCAACATGGTGAAAAAATTGTTTTTTATTTTTATTTTTTGTTTTTTGAGACTAGGTCTCACTGTGCTTCCTGGGGTAGTCTCCAACCCACGAACTCAAGTAATCCCAAGCCTCTTGCCTCCCAGCACTTGGACTACGGTGTGCTTCACCATGCCCGGCTAAAAATTGGTATTTTTGTGGGAATGTTTCATTAAACATTTTATTGATTGCAGAATTTTACAGTGAAACATATAGAAAGCTTTGGGGAGAACATCTAAAAACACTGAGTTTATTGGCAGAATATAGTTGAATATAGTTGACTCTTAATTTCTAACAGAATATCTTTTTTTGAGGTATGGGCCAAATGTATTATTTTAGCCAAACTTCTTGTTAGCTTATAACTTTCTTTTCCTACTTTCTGACTGTTTAGTTCATAAAATTTTAGTCGTCAAACCTACTTTAGGAAAAGGTCCCTAATTTATTCTAAATCACCATGCATTTTGAATATATTTTATATTTATTTTAATCTTTTCTAGTTTATGAAACGGAATAATCACTTCCTTCTTGAAACACTTTTCTACCTTTGCTCTTGGACATCACTATGTCTTATTTTATGTTACTTTATTTTATGGCAATGGTACTGCCATAATATTATGGCAGTAAAATTGATTTCCAACATTATATATTATTTAGAATTGTAGGGTCACACTCTCCAGGTGAACATTACCACAACACACAAACCAACCACCAAGACACCGATAATCCTCCGCCATAGTCCATTGCATTCCTTACCCACTTTTGCTCTATTGCCACTCCTTCCCTCTCTGGTAGTCTCAATTTTATAGTCAGATTTCTAGGGTTTGTTAGTTATTGGTTTGTTTTTTTCTGGCCTTTTATTCTCTGTTTTCCACATATAAGTGACACCATCGGGTATTTGTGTTTTTCTTTCTGACTTATTTTGCTTAGCATAATCCCCTCCCGTTCCATCCATGTTATTGCATATGGCAAGGCTTTACCTTTTATTTTTTATACCTGAATAATATTCCATTGTGTATTGCATATACCATATTTTCATCATTCACTTATCTGTCTTTGGGTACGTAGGTTGTTTCCATAGCTTATAAATAGGACTGCAATACACATAGAAGTTCAGATAACCCTTTAGTTAGTGTTCATTGGGTAGATATCTAGGAGAAAAATTGCCAGATCATATGGAAGATATATTGTTAATATTTTGAGAAATTTCCATATTGTTTTCCAAACAGTGTATGAAGTGTTCCTTTTCTCCACATCCTCACCAACACTTACTATTTCTGATATTTTTGATATGAACTGCTCTCACTGGTGTGGGATGGTATGTCTCACATGGTTTTTGATTTGCATTTTTTCAACAGTAAGTGGTGGTGAGCATGTTTTCATGTGCCTGTTAACCATCTGTTTTTTCTTCTTTGGATGTGTCTATTTAATGCTTCTGCCCATTTTTTTGACTGGGTTACTTGTTTTCTTTCAGTTGAGTTGTATGCATTCATTGTGGATCTTGGAAACCTTATTAGAAGTATGATATGAAAAATTTTTTTTCATCCAGTAGGGAGACCATTCTATTTTAGTGAGTCTATTACCCGACCTCAACATTATTTTTTTTATGTATCCTTGGGGTCCTCTTCTCCTTGTGATTTAAATATTGATCTGTGTTATTATCTTCTCACTCTGCTATCTGTATGCTGATGATTTACAGATCTTTGTCTCTATCATAAAGCTCACTCAGAGGCACAAAACCATATTGAAAATATTCACCAGTTGCGGCTGCTTTGATTAGGATCCTCTATGGGGCTCCTACATGCAACAAATCAAACAATTTATGATTTTCTCCTCCTGAAATGTCTCTACCTCAAGTCTATTCTTTCTATTTCTACTCTTGATAAATGGAACCTCCATCTGCTCAACTATTAAACCAGAAACTTGGGGATCATTATAGATCCTTCATATTCATGTTTAAATCCTATTGTTTCAACAGCGCAATAACTCCTGAATTTATTTCTTCCCATATATCCTTGTTAAAGCTGCTGTATTTCTTTTTGTCTTTGTTCCCATGAATTAATACAACAGCTTCCTAACAAGTTCACTCTCTTCCTGTCTTAACTTTCCAATTTATCTTACACAGGGCAATCAGAATTATCTTTCCAAAGACAAATTAGAACATTTCACTTCTTTGAGAAAAACCCGTCATCAGTTCTCCACTGACAAGGAATTATCTTCCAAACTTTTTTGTATGGCACATAAGGCCCCATATGATCATTAGCTCTTTACATTTTCCTTTACTGCTTTTGACTTCCTTATGTATACTCTAGGATGATGGAACATTTTGGTCTCCTAGATCTATATTTTCTTTTACTTTCCATCTACTTTGTTCCCTTAGCTCAGAACAGAATCATCAATTACCCCAAACATGCCTGAAAGTTACTTGATATTAGCCCTGAAAGTCAGGGAACTTCTTATTCTGAGGAAATTTGGTATTTATTATATTGACTTAGAATATCTCTTTCCCAAAAACCTTGCTGACTTGTTTTGCAGAGATGTGCTGAAGTTGACTTATAAAATCTTGGCTGAGCCCATGTTTTCCTCCAAGTTAAAAGGTGTGTGTTTGTGTATCTCCTGAGGTCAGGGACTACCGTATTCTATTTTAACCTGGTGCAGATACACTTTGAGTCCTTTGAAGAGAGTTGTTCTGATTTGTTTGTTTCTCCATTTGTTCCTTTCAAACATACCAGACACAATGTTTAGCACATGGTAGACCACTGATAAATATTTTTTTTGTGTTAGATCTGAGGCATCTATCTTAATGCTCTGTTCAGCAAGTTTCATATGTACTTTGTTGATTAAATTAGTCCAGTATTTCCAAATGTCTTCATTGTTTATATCATCTTGAAATAAAATGTTTTGTTTTCCTCATTTGGTTTATTGCCATTACTTAACTCAAAAATAGTGACTATTTTTCTTGTTCTCTTACTAGATTTCTCCACAGTATGTTTAGCATTCATTTGACCATTTCCCACTTGTTTCTGCTACCAGAAAAAATTTAGAGATGTTTGGAATAATTAAGAACACTTTAAAAAAGGATTTCTTGCAGCACCCAATTATGCTCAAAATGTGCCCTGATGCTCTTTAATGTTAGATATAAGCCAAAGAATTTTGACTTTTGCTCTCCAGAAGTTTCCAGTTCAGGTAATGAAGTACTTTTGTAGAATTAGTTGAAGATTCTGTTCTTAAGGATTTCATTTGGTACATAAATCTGAGAAGAGATGATCAAAGTAACAAACACAATCTGATGACATGAAAATCTCCTCTGAAGGTGTACAAAATGTGTTTGCCTTTATTCTCACTCTACTCCCATAACACCAAGTGTGTGGGTTTTTCTCCCACCAAACAGTACTCTGCTATACCATCTGGGTACCCTGCTATTTAATTACTTGTGGACACTATTTTCTTGGAGATCAAGTCCCAAAGTTTGAGGGCGCAGTAGCACATGATTGTCCCCACTGTGCATTAGAAGTCAGATTGTCACCTCTGATTTTGACCTAGAGGCTTCATATCAGAGGTTCCCATAGTCCCTATAATGCAATCCTCCTGTTCGTGATGCCATTTATAGTGCAGACATCACAATCGGTGCAGGTTCTTTATTGGTTCTAGCAGTTACACAGACACACCAGGCAGGGGCAGGGCAGGGCAGAGCAGGGCAGGGCCAGGGTTGGGGCTTGGATGGGAGACAGGTGAACCCCTAACCCCCCCAAATCTTCACATTCTTTCTCTGGTCTCTTTCTTGCCCTCTCTCTGAGCTCACATCTCTCCTCTCTCATGCTCTCTCACCCTGGGGTGATGCGACCTCATTATCCTTCCTCCCAGACTCTAGTGTGCCCACTCACACACTTGTACACCCACTGGGTTTAGGTAAATATGTTCATAAGAAGGCACAATATCACAGGTGATGGTCATAGAGGCAAAAAGAGGAAACAATCTGACCAACTCATTTACCCTACTGTGCCCTTCTCAGATTTGATTAATTTACTAAAATGCAAGAATTTAGGTTACTATTTACCTTAGTTAGTTATTAAAGGATATGAGAAAAGATACAGATAAATAGCCAGGTATATAAGGCATAAATAAGAGATACATAAGGCAAAGTCTTGCAGGACCCTGGATGCTGGAGATTCTGTGGAGTTGATATGGATCACTCATCTGGTACATCAATGTATTCACTGACCTGTAAGCTCTCTGACCCTTATATTACTCCTGTAATATAATTTTATCAATGCTTCCTTAAGTATGATCTGTAGTTAACTTCACTTCCAGCCCCCTTTCTATCTGAGAGAAAGAAGAGTGAGACTGAGAAGTCCAAGCTTCTAATCATAACTTGCTTTTTCTGCCCTCATATAGGAGCACACTGAGAATTCCTGTATTAGAATGAAAGTCACCCCACATCACCCAAGAATTTACAAAGGTTTCAGGAGTCCTGTGTCAGGAACTAGGGTCAAAACCTAAATACTGGAACAAAAGATGCTTTTCGTGGTTCTATTGCAACCAGTCCACATCGCCAATTGTAAGGCAGCTGGCCTGTATGTGATACCTATTGTCATGCAAGCATCAGGGTCACTGATATGCATAGGTTCTATATTGGTCCTAACACTGATACATCAGACAGGTCAGGGCCTGGGCTGGTGGTAGTGGGCTTGGAAATAGGCAAGGCTCTAGCTCCCCAGGAGGAACCCCACCCCCACCCTCTCATGCTTTCTCTGGTGCTTGTGCTTTTTGTGCCTCTTTATCCCCTCACCTCCTAGGCCCAGATGTGCTCTTATACATGCGCACACCTACTGGGCTGCACAGTCATGGGGAAGACACAGTACCCCAAGTGCTGGTTATATGGACTAATGGAGGAAAAAGCCTGGCCAAACTTAATCTGCAGTGTTCTTATCACTTAGGAAATTCTAAGAGTTTTTGGAATCCTTGACCCAGAATTAGGACCAGACACCATTACTATGCTTTCAATTTTCTCACTGGTGTTTAACTTACTAATTCCCAGACACAATAATAAAGAAGCATAATATTTGAAAAAAAATCTATCCCTGTTTCTTTTGTTGATTGTTTTAAATGTCAACTATTCTATTTTTAAGTTCAAAGGGTTCTTGTCTCCTATTGTTCCTTTTCAGTAACAGTCTAATCTATGTTATTGATGTCAATTCATTTCTCAGTGAATGTTGACATCAAGTTTTTTCCTTTCTGCTTTATTATCTCCTGCATTGCCTCAGTTTCCTCTATATTCTTGTTTTTTTTCTGTTTATTTTTCTTGTTAGAAGATACTTGGCTGTCATGTGAAGAGGGATACTGGAAAGTTAGTTAAAGCCTGGAGGGTCACAGGGAAGTTAACCTGCTGATTTACTTTATCTGCTGACTTACTATAAGATAATTTGAGAGGATTCAGCCTTTTATGTTTTTAATTAGGATCTCCTCATACTTGTGGTATCTTTTCTTTAGGAATATTTGATTACTTTAACTAGTAGGAATCCTCTAGTGCAATGCACTGGGGTAGGTGTTAAAGCCTGCTTGGTGGCATTCTTTAAAAAAAGAGGAAGAAGGGGACTGGGGACCACTCTTCACCATGAACTTTAACTCTTTGTTTCTGTGGTCAGCTCTGTGTTCATGACTCCTGCCCCCTGTTATGCCTACTATTTTAAGTTGAAACCTTTACTTTCAACTTCTCCATTGGAAAAAAAAAACCCTCATCTTTTAGAGAGATGGTAGGGGGAGGAAAGGAATGACCACCAAACTGTGAGGAATTATTGGGAGAGGCTTATGTATCTAATCTCCTTACATGTAGACTTTTCTTGTAATTTATCCTTTTGGTTCCTATAAATGCAATAAGGTGTGGTGTGGGCAACAAAATGTCCACCTCTATAAACACAAGTTTATAGATTAGATTATCCACAGACTAATTCTAGAGCTAGAAACTATCCTTCTTTAGCAATTCTAGAAGAAGTAAAATAGCAAAAACACTTATCACTAAAAATGTTCTGTGTAGGAAGTCTCTTTTCACTAGTGTTAAAAGAATTTTTTTCATGTAAACTATAGTAAAATCCTTAACTTTTTTAGAAGGCCCAATTTTCCACTTAATCTTTTCTTTTTGTGTGCCTGTCATTATTATGAGTAAGTAACTTTTAAAAATTTTCCCTCCATAGAGATAGAAAAAAAAAATCTCCTCTCAGTCTGCAGGTCTTGCTTATTTTGTGTCTTAGTTTTCTCACTTTCTATTACATGTGCTGGGTCTCACCATCCTCATAACTTGAAGGTTCTCCTCTGAGTGACAAATACCTACTACTCCTTCACTGCCATCTTATCCTGAAGCAGAGATTCATACCTGAAAGCACCCATAGGTGGTGAATTTTTGAAGTTTTGTGAGTCTTTTGAATTATAGATGAAAAATTTAAGATTTTTTTTTTTATTCTTTGAGATTGTTTTCCTTTGGGGGAGGAGTATTGTATTTTATCATATCCTCAAAGAAACTGATAATCCCAAGTATTAAAAACCACTTTACAGAGAATTAAGATGATGAACAATGGGAATAGCAGATGATCTCAGGACACATCCACCAAATGTCTCCATTATCTGAAAATGTGGTTACTAGAAACTCAAAAGTGACTGATTGCCACTCTTTTCTCCCAATATAATGGTAGCAAAAGAGTGACTGTTAGTGAGGTGTCTGTTAAAATGAACCACAGATATTTTCATTAGAACAGACTGTTAAAATGGATCAGGTATAAATATATTTTGCATAACACAAATGACTCCTAAATTAAGGAAAGCTGTGGGAGAGCAGATAGCCATTTTTCAATTATATGTGACCAATGTGTCATTTTTTTGATATCTTAGTCAGTAATTCAAAGGCCTGGAAATGCTATATCCGCCTATGCAATTTGGGGTCACTGCTTTTAACACAGACAGTGAGTCTAAAAATTCCTGCTGCACTTTGAAAAATCATGCTTTGACTTTCTACTATTTGTGCAATTGCAAATATTTCACCTCATTGTATTTTTTTATGTTTATGCACATGAATGCTTCCTGGGAAATATACCCAGACATTAAAAAAATCATTTTGCTTCCTTGACTTCATCAGGTTGTTTGTGGAGAGGCTATTTCACCCACACATACGCACACGTGCACACACACACACACAAGCTACAAATCAAAGAGATGTGACACCTTTTTATATTCTCAGGCAACTTGGTGGAGAAAAAAAATGAAATGGAGTTTGTGAACTTTATTACTCAGGGTGACAAGTTAATATGTGGGTGATGGTATGCTGCTCCCAAATGAGATTTGTTGCATCTTCAGAACTGTGTAAAATGTCTAAAGAGAGGAAAGTTTCCATGCCATAGACAGACTCATTGGCTCTCTGAGGAAGTTAGATTGCAAACTTATAAGTCCACAACCGTTCTCAGGCAATAAAGTGTGTGAAGTGAAGAACTGTGGAGACTGTGCTTGCATGAAGAATTTTAATGACTTAAAGTTTCTCTTTTTCTTATTAATTTCAGCATAGGAAGGGCAGTGAGATAAGGAAGTCATCAATCTTTCGATGTCTTTTTCCCTTGCAAAAGGCAATGGTTGATTTGGTATAAGCATCATAAAGCAGGAAGCCAAAAAATAGAATCAAATCCAGTGTGATTTTATAGTTGTTATTATTCTTTGAAATATCTTCCCCCCTGTAGGCATGTCTTCAGAGAAAGCTTTTGGAATTCCTAGTCTGTGCATGAGAAGCTGTTGGATATTTGGGAAGGATGGGCCTTCTGCTTGTGACAGGCCTATTCCGAGAGGCAGCACTGCCTGTTCATGCCTTTAGACTGTGAGTCTCCTCTTGGTATATAAGACATGTGAGTTATGTCACTTGCTGTATAAAAAGAGGGACAAGACATGAGTTACCTGCAACCATCTGACTCATTAACCTCTTCAACATAGACGTAATGTCAGAAGAGAATTGCTAAATTGGGACTAAAGCATTGTCTTTTACCTGGCTATTGGAGGCTTGTCGGCCCTGCTGTGCTAGACTGTGCAGGTAGGAACCAGGTAAAATGTGAATGAATTGTCACATTAAATGGGCCCACTACTTCACCTGTGGCCCAAATAAATGGTATTTTGCTTCAATTTCTACATATGAATTTGGAGGAAATTATTACCCCAAAGTTTCATCTCATATTTTCAAGAGGAGGTTTAGAAGTACTGGAAAATTCTTTTGAAATTTTGCTAACACCTAAGATTGAGTCTCACAATATTTTTCCTACTTATATAGATATTTTCAGTTTGCATAGATTTATATTTTATATAACAGATATCAAAAAGCTAATTTATTCTTTGGGGGTACTAAAATAGGATCACTGCTAGGTATTTCATAGGAGTCTACTTTGTGTAGAGGGTAGAATTCTTTCCTGTTCTCTAAGTTGTTTGGTTGGTTCTATCATTAAGTTGAGATAAAACAGTTTAGTAGGAGAAAAAAAAAATTGTACATACAGAAGCCCCATGAAAATGTGAGGCTCAAAAAATAAAAAGAAAAACAAATCAGGCAGTTGTGACTTTGGTGCTCTACTGAGTGGGCAGAAGAGCGGGAGGGCAGTCTGGGGCTTCAGAGGAAAAGGAGAATTCACAGGAAAAGAGGAGCAGATGTTTTGTAATCAGAGGTTTGTCTTGGTGGATAAAAACATAGTTCTCTTTGGTTATAGCCCTCTTTCTGGTACAGACCCCCTTTCTACATTCCTCTAAGAGGCTACAGGAGAGGTCAAGGTTTTCCTGAATCTGCTGGGTCTTAATTGTATTCAGCTCAAAAAATTCACATACTACAGTGGCATGTTTTGGGGGTGGCCTCTTCTGCCCCTCTTCACTACTTTTTTTTTGAGATGGCACTACAATGTTTGCTGTAAATAGCACGGTACTTCCAAGATCAAACCCTTACCCATTATAAAAGATTACCAAATTATAAAATAGCAGAACTTGTCCTTGCATTCTACTAGTCCCTTATTTATTAAATGAGAGAGCAAAATGACCTTCACAGGTATATTTAACTAAATCAAAGAAGACATTATTTGAGGAAATATTTTTATGTCAAACCCTATGAAAGGTATTGGGGAGAAAAAAGGCAAATATTATGCTACTAGGAAAGTAAGTGAAGATGTTAGAGAGCAACTCTAATACAATGTGATAAGTGCTATGATAGGGAATTTGGTTGTGTGATTTCATTGTCTGTAGATTTTGATTCAGTTAATCTCATCTGCAAAAGAAAATGTATTTACAGTGAAGAAATGTCACCTCTGTTCACCATTGCAAATTGCTATTTATCAAGTTGTCCTTTACTTGGATAATTCTACCAGATATTGCCTTTTAGGTGATATTGAGAAAATAAAACTTTTCAGTGTAGTCTCCTTTGACATCTTAACTATGGATCCTTCAAACTGTTTGGTTCATTTGTTGTTCCCTGTCCATCTGGATTTTTCTTTGGAGGACTAAATAGTTGTTGTCCATATTATCCAGTACTATCTTCCTTGGGCCATTTTTCTCAAGTGAGAATATTTACTTAGTATAACTTAATTGCTTCAGAGGTTTTAAGAAAAGGTATGACCATGCCGTTGATTTGCTCCTTATCCCAAGACTGAATTTTACTTGATCTTTTGTTCTGTTTTATTTTTTACCATTTAGTACAAAGAATCAGTGGTATGTTCTAGCCCAGGAAACTCCTAAATTTCAGAACTCTGAACAGAGTAAAGGATGAAAATAAAGAAGGGAACAACTAAGGATGCTTCATAATCTTCTTTAGATGTTTTATGTCTTTAGATAATCATCTTTAGATGTTTTATGTTTGCTGCTACCTTAGGAACTGGCACTAACACCCTGAACACAGTGCAAAGTCTTCCTCCATCATCACCCACAGGGGTCTCCTTGGCTCTTACTTTCATGACTGACTCTTGTCATCTTGCCCTGTCAGGTTCTGACTCTTGAAGCCCTGTGGATCCTTACGCCATATATTTCTGGCAGTTTTGCTGGTTCAGTTCTCTTTCTATAATATGAGTTCCTTTTCCCTTTGTCCAACTCCTAGTGATATAAACTGGAAACCAGTCTTTGAAATGTTCCTAAGTACCAGACTATGTTGACTTAAGAGAAGGAATGTGTTGCCTCAGGAAATGACCACAAGGAGTTAAGAACCCCAAAGGACTTGGCTCAGGACTAGTGGGTAACTTGAAATGGTAGGAGTGGAATGACTTTAATAAGCAATATTGTTTCACTTGAGATTTTTATTCAGACTATCTATTGCGGAGTGTCCTAAGGCTGTCTGACTTTGACACAATGATTTCTCCTAAGTAAATTGCCTTACTCTCTGAGCAGAGTCCAGGTAGCCCAGTTATCTTAAATGTGAAGAACTGATAGAGTTCTCTATCTCCTTGGGGGATTTTAAAAAATACATAAAGCAAAATTACATCACCTTAAGTATGTTATGGGTATAAAAGCACATAGTCAGCCCTGCAAAATTTTCCTCTGCCTTGGAGAATTCGAATAATTTTATTTTAAGTAGAGACAAAATGAGGTTTTTCTCACAGGCAGTTTTTTTGTGATTTCACATTGGATTTTGGTTTAGGAATTCTTTCCAGTTTCTTGGAGGAGCTAAATTAAATTGCTGCAGTGAGGCCAGAGGGGGGCACCAAATAATCATGATTGATAGAGCTGTTTGGCTGAACATGGTTGTGAGAGGCTCAGGCCTCAGGCCTGTGAAACCTCCGTGTCTGTTATGAGCGTTTCGGATGGAAAGCTTAACGGGGTCTCTCTGTTTACTGAACTGCTGTCAAATCAGGAGCTCACACCTCGGTTTCAGTGGCTCAAAACATGCTGCACTAATAGGGAAGCAGCAACTTGGCAGGATTTGTGGTTACAAGCATTTTAGAAAGCTTCTGCTTTCACTAACCGCTTATTTCACTAATCAGACTTGAACTGTGAGAAGAACTGAGATGCCACCTTTGCCATGTCGTTGGAAGGTGGTGGGCTGGGTTTTTCCTCTTTAAATGAGAGGAAGTATTGGCAGTGTTCCAGCTTTAATCTGTCTGGATAAGTTGCCTAAATGTCTCTGATCTTTAGGAAAGGGGATTATAGTTCATATTTAAAAACGTTTCCTTCATCTTTGATTAGTTGAGAAAAATTTGCTTCATTTGCAATATTTTCATAGACAGAAGTTCTAAGTTCAAGACAAAAAAGCACAAACATTGCAGTTTAACTAGTGTGAAAATGCTACATTTCATGTTGTTATTACCTATCACCCTTTGTGATCTGAAGTTTGCAGGGCAGGCAGCTGGGATAGGGGTAAAGACATTGGAATTTCTCTCTGCTTCTTCTTCACCAGTACTCAGTGGGTTCCAACTCTTCTTGCAAAACAGATGTGGATTGCTATAAGTGATAGTTATGATCATGTGAAATTTAAGAATCATTTAAGCCCTAGACTCTCCTTTATCATGTCAATTTTCTTTTCAACCTCTGTATGGTTTTGGGGTATTTTTAAGTGTCCTGCTATTCTTTTTTTTGTTTTGTTTTGTTTTGTTTTGAAATATAAAATATGTGTTTATTATCTTTCCTGCTTTGGAGGTACCTGACAAGTAAACCAATACCTGTGGAACAATTGTGATTCAGGGAAAAAGAGCTGGGAGACTCTTGGAAGCTCAAGTTCTGTATGGCATATTCCAGCTTAGTGTTTAACAAGTTTAACTATGGAGCCATCCTCCTTGGTATATACCTGCACCCTGCCTCTTATTTCCTGTAACCTTGGCCTGGTCTCAGTCTCTCTGTGCCTCAGCTTTCTTACCTGTAAAGTGGGGTAATAATAGTATTATGGTGTTCCTATGAGAATTCACTGGGTCATTATGTGTAAAGCAACAAGAAGAAAACCTGGTGTGCAGTATTTCATAGTGTGTGCTGAATAAATCTTTAAAGGTAATTTGTAATTTTTATTTTTCCAGAGAAATTTTCCATTAGGTAATTTTTATATGAGAATATAATGACTTAGTTGTTTCCTGTGTGCTGTTCCCTGGTATTTCAGGTACTACAGTTCATTGGTACTTCAGGGTTCTACCATTATTCCTTATACCCACAGAAACTTTTGGGAGAAGAGAAATGCAGCAACTAAACCAAATCTCATACAAAGATCATCTTACAATTTACTCTTCAACATATTTATTTAACAAACATTTATATAGCACTTGCTATGTGCTGTGCACTATTTTAAACAGTACGCAAATATTAACTCATTTAATACTCATTATAACATGAGAATTTCAATTAAGTGATGTGGGAAATTCTCTATCCCAGTATCTAAAATGATAATGCTTCAATAAATATTTGTTGAAGAAATGAATACCTGTGAGTGACCCAATCAGTCTATCTTGTTTGCTATCAAAAAAGCAAACATTGCACCTGGATGTTATACTGAGTAGCCTAATATGTTTTTAGAAACTGGAAACAGTTGAGACTCACCTTTCACCCCTCTATTCAATCTGTACTGAAGGGACTAAAATGCTTCTGACATTTTCTCAATATTAGACTTATTATTACAATATTATATTTAGATAGGATAGGCAAAATTTTTGGTGACTAGTAGACAGTTGTACTCAACCTTTTTTGCTAAGTGAATGTAGCATTCTAAATTTCCATTTTTGTCACTTTTAAATTTTAAACAGAAAGTATTGTAGTTCTGTTAAAAACATTAAGATTGCCAATTTTTCCTTATTCTTCAAATTGCATCATTTATTTCTATTCTAATTTGGGAAAATACCTGCATCATATTTCTTAATATTTGTCACCATTCTGGGACTATCAAAAAAGTACTTAATATTAAATAATGCTTTATTCTAACTGAAAATATCCACTTATGAAACTTGAAGAATAAATTATCTTAGAAGTATGTCAGATCTATTCAGATATCATTTGGGAATGCTTGAGAGGTAAATGCTGTTTTTTATGAAGCTGCAGTAAATGCTTTTATTCAACATTTTATTGTTCCAATCAATTGCACACTCTTTTTATATTCACTAAATTAGTTGCATTTAGCCTTAAATTGTACTTGTTGAAGAACTGTTAACATGATAGAAAAGAATCAATGTAATAATAACCTGAGAAATCAATATCTCTATAAATGTCTTTCTTTTCTCTTGCTTTCTCAAAATATCTAGCCACCAAATGAAGTAGAGAGGGAGATTACATCTGTAGTCTCTTATCTCTGAGATTACATGTTGTTGATGAATGATTGGGAGCATTTCCTGAGTTTAGAGGAGTCAAACAGCCTTCTCTGTGGGTCACAATGTTAGTAAAATAGCAGCTGGCAAAATGGACCTTCACTGTGCCTCATCCATGGTCAGAAATGGATGGTGGGTTGAAGTCCATCAACTGACCATCCATGAAATCTGTCCCAATCTGTTTAAGTGACTGACAGGCTTACAGGCAGGGGCTGAGTGACCGTAAAATTCCAGTCATATTTTGACACTCTTTTTTTTTTTTTTTGGAGCCCAGGCTTTAGGGTGGCAGACTCTTTACTTCCTGGTGAAATTTATTGATGTAGGTAAGGGACAGAGTGAAAGTGTAGTTTCAGCTGTGGACTGCTGCTCCACATTTAACAGTAGAGTTGTGGACTGCCCCTCAGACAGGAGCAACAGGTTTCTGATAGAGATTGTGACAACTTCTGGGACACATCTGAACTCATTTTCCAGATATCAGAGATGTAAATCATTGGTGTTAAGTGCCAGGAAATGCCTTGTAGTATCTCTGGATATGTCAGGATGGTGTTACAGGGATGACTGCCTGAAGATATTGAAATTGTGTATTTAGTTATACGTCTATTCATGTAGAATTTAATAAAAATTTAGATGCCTTGGGAAATGGTTGTGGGAAAAATAGTGAATGGAATTAGAAGTCTGAGTACTGTGTTTCTAAACATCAAGTTGTGTGTGTGTGGGGTCTCATTATTTACTTGCTAATCTGTGAGTTAGGACCCTTCAAGTGTCACTTTACACATATATATATCCCTTCCCTTGTATAAGCTTTCAGACTTCCTTGAATTCTCGCCTACCCTCTCCTATCTTTTCTGCTTTCCTCTTGCCCCTCAATTCATGCAATTTAGCATGCTGACCTCCACCCCTCTTATCTTTATAAGGTCAGACTGATTCTCTCATGCCCCCTGAACTTTTCTTATTTATCATCACCCCAAAGTACTTGCCATGCCATTTCTCTTGCCTGATCTTCCTCACCTTTTCATTTTCACCTCTATAAATAATTGCCCATCCTTTATGGTTCACTAAACCTTTTTATTGGTACTTTCCCAAATTCTTGCCCTTTCTCTAAACTTCTGCAACTCCATCTTTCTTTATAGATAGAAAGCTTCTTAAGAGTAAAGGTCACACATTTTTTATTTTCTATTTATTACACTGCTCTCTGGTGATGTGTGACCACAAACCAGCTATTCAAAGATCCTCATTTGCTTAATCTGCTTGTTTTCCTTAGACAAACTCAACCCATTCCTCCTGAATGACAGATTACTCCAGATAAACTATTCTTTCTTTTCTTTTTTAAAATGAAAACAAGAGTCCCCTTTTGTTTTGTTATAAATAGATATATTCTTCAAGCTCTCCTTTACTTTTATTTATGATATTGAAATAGAGAAAGCTTTCTCTCTGGCAGACAAAGGTGTTATGAGATTACATGTTCTTAAAATAAGACTTTAGTCATCACCTCAATTATCCAAATAATTTCCTAGTAAGTTATTGTGGAATGTTTATCTTAAGGTGTCCTGAAAGACTTGAATCTTAAGCCTATCTGATTAGATTGAATTAATGATTATAGTATGAGAAATAATTTACTTTCACAGTGTGAAACATATCAAACATATTATTAGATGCACAGAGTAGGTTCTCAAAAATTTTTGATAAAAAATTGTTATATATATAATTAGTATGGCATTTCAATCACAACCTCCCTAAGAGAAGAAAAGGACTAATTTGTAGATATTACTTTGAAGAAAATGTTTTTAAAAAATGCATTGCTACATCTCTGTATGCTACCTCTCTCTGTCTCTGTCTCTCTGTATATATATATAGATACGTATATATTATATATGTATATGTATATATGTATATATGATGGATATATATACATATATACACACACACATATGTGTTTGAGAATGCCATTCTG
The DNA here is from genome assembly GCA_004024945.1 of Uropsilus gracilis. Lineage (NCBI taxonomy): Eukaryota > Metazoa > Chordata > Mammalia > Eulipotyphla > Talpidae > Uropsilus > Uropsilus gracilis. The sequence goes on along the minus strand of PVHY01002953.1, from coordinate 74,946 downwards.
TTTTTGACACATTCCCAGGTATAATGTAATTAAATAGAAAATTCTGTAAAATGTTTATTTATGATGAAAATTAAAACCTCTTTGAGGTTAGTAGAGGTGCCTTTGTCATCACACAGCTACAGAGACAATAAGCCATTTTACATAGAGGTTAAATTTAGTTGTTTTCTGAAAATCACAATAGTCCATTATTAGAACTGTATTTTAGCATAGTCTGACAAATAAAACACCAGCAGTATTCTTTTTCCTTTCTTGTTTCAATTTTTCTTCCTTCTTATTAGCAGACTTCTTTCTTAAAATTCTTCACATTTACATTAAATTAATATTCTTTAGGTTACTTGTGAGATAAAGTAATATTCTCTGTGAATAAGAATAAGTGGTTGATGATTATTTTCATAGTTGCATTATGGACTTTGGTATTGTTCAAAGAATACTTAATTTAAATCCTGACAAGCTTTTAAAACATTTTCTTCAAAGTAATGCCTACAAATTACTCCTTTTCTTCTGTTAGGGGGGTTGAGATGGATTCTCAAGATTGCTTGCTAATACAGAATTTTGGTTGTGGACTAGTTTAGTTTTGCACCTGCTATTAGCTAGGACAACATTAATGATGATTTTTTAAAAAAATTTTGTCTCATGAGGGAGGTCTGTCCCTTTCTGTGAATAACTTCGCAAGAGATCTCATTCCATATGATGGAGAAAAATACCAATTACGGTGTTTTTCTGCATAAAGTATATTTTGGCTAAATAGTGGCATATAAAGTTATATCTTGTTTGAACAAAAATCTTATTAAATTGAACATGTTTTCATTCCACAAAATGAAATTAAATTTTCAGACAGTTATTTTTTCAATTAGAAATTTATTAAATTAATAGGAATCAAGTTGTATAGGATTCTAAACATTATATTACATGCTTTTTACTTACTTTGGCATTGAGTGGTTTGTAGAAAATTTTGCAAATTAAATATATTAAGTAGAAATAAAAATAAAATAACCAGAGATGTAGCATGTAGCACTGTTCAGCAATTTTTAGATGACGAATTCTTTAAAGAATTTTGATCTTTATAGTAATTCACTGCTAGGTATACTTTAAGTATTCTTGAAGGAGTTTTAAATGCACAGGACATTTATTCTAATGTAAGGAAAATAACCACAATAACAACAACAAACACTGACAACCAACTGTGTATACAATAACGTTTTGGCTTGTAAAGACTAATGAGTGGGTGGAAGGCAAAGTGCTAAGTGCTTTGAGACCTTAGTCACAGTTAATTCTCACAGAGGCATGGAGAACAATGAGATTGTTCTAGGCAATTCAAAAAATTCTACTATCAAGGGCTGTTTCCCTGGATGGAAGAAGTTTCTGCTATTTTAGGAGATCATTTCAAATTTGAATAGGTAGATTAGCTGCAGGCATGTAAATGATATTTTGGAAGAAATAAAATATATATGGTAAATTAATTTTAGAAATATGTTTTCTGGAGAAGATACAGTAACTGATGTTGCTGAGACTGCCTCTTAAAGTGTGTACTGGCTGAGCTGGTGTAGACATTGAAATATATATGATTGGCCCCTCCGTAGTTGTGGGCAGTGGGCAATCCTAACACCGGAAAACTCTGCTCTTTGCTCTCATAAAATGAAGCAGTTTCTGATAGATCTTGGATTCCAGTTTGGTGATTTTCCCCTGGGTTTACCATCAGTCTTTTCCCAAAATGGAACTAAGAGATACAACACCTTTAGACCCCAAATTTCCAGGATCTGCCTTTGCTGTGTCTTTCCACTTATTGTTGTTCTTCATCAACTACCCTGACCTGTGATTGGGTGGTAAAGAGTGGTGTCATGCTGCCAATCTTTATTTAAAATTTTAGGGATTGGAGTCAGTAGCAACAATAAATGATTGTGCATGCATGCCCATTTTCTCTTGAGAAATATTACATCCTATTCGCCTGCCATTGCAGACAAATTCAGGATTAACTGGTTTTAGTACAGCATTAGGTTTGGATTTTTCACTTACAAATGATATTTTAGCATTGCTTGACACCTTCATTCTGCATGTGAGTAAAAGTAAAACACAAAGAAGACTTACGCAGTGTTCAGTTTCATTTTAATGATTCCCATCCCTGAAAGGAGATGCAGACAGTAGGTGATAGTAAGAGATGTTCACTTGAAAGTCTTGTCTTGATTGAAGGCTTTGCCCACATGCTGGAAGGGGCCCCTCCCAGTGCAAGTACTTGAGAACCAGCATCTGAATTTCCTCCTTGCCAGGATCCAGTTTCTCCTGGAACATTACTTGTAGTCCCCTCACCTCTTTGGAGTCAGAAGAAAGGCAGACTTTGGCCTCAAATCACCTAGAGTCCAAACTGGAGCTGCTGTTTGGTTTCAAAGAAGATGACACTGGAAAAGGCATTTATTTTCCCTCAGATTGTGCAATCGCTGGAACACTCCAGTGATGAGGTCATAACTCATGGAGGCCTGAGTGAGCTTGTCAGGGAAGCAGTGCTGGGAGTACCACAGGGACCAGACATCCATGTCAGTCTCAAAAATGCAGTATGCAACAGAGTACTAGAGCTTGCATTCTTGGAATTTGTACACTTAATTTATACCACCCTAGGTGCTCTCAGGAAAGTGAGCAGGTTTCTTAGTTTTGGACTCAGCAGCCAGCATCTGTTCACATTTGCCCAATTCCCCTCAGGAACAGGCTATCTTTTTCTTCTCTTTATGCTTAGCCTGGGACTTCTACATTTCTTCCCGAGAACCTTCTTCTGTGGGTATCTTTTTAGGGCTGACTTTCTACAAACTTTTGGGCGCCAAACTGAACCATCTTCTCACAGGGTTTTATCCCCTCCAAGACAGCTCTGGTCTGGGATGGTTAATGCTGGTGAGGAAGCAGTGGTTGTTATGGGGAAAGGCTGGGGAAGAGAAGGCTCCAGGACCTGTTCATAGGGCTGTGGCAGTGAGGTGTGGAGGGTTTGACCCTCTCACTGTAGTGAGTAGCAGTGGGGGCCTGCTACTGTGAAGGTCCTCCATTTTTTGGGATTTGAGAATGGGGTCCCAGCTGCAATGGTCATTCTGCAGTAAAGGAGGTGGGGCTCTGGCATCAATAAGACTTTAACTTGCCTAAAGCCGTGTTCCTTCTCATGACAGGGAGTCACGTTTTAATCCAGCTCTGTCCGGCTCAAAACAGTTATCTTAGTAGTGGGACACAGTTTTCTTCCTTAAAATAACATTCCTTTGTACTTTCTAAATCTTACATGATAGTATTGTTTTATAATTAAGAAAGAAATGGTATGAATGTAACAATAAAACATTTCTTGGTAATCTGAACATGTGAGAAAGATGTCATTTTCCTACCAAGGAGAAACATATCCTTGTTTCTTTTTTCCTTTTCTAGACTGTTTGCTGTGATTGCACCTGTCACAATTATGCTGAAATGACCTGAAGACAGATGGAACCAATTTGCTCTACAAGCTTGAAAATATCTGCCTTGATTTATAGTTTAGTATGCCTATGTGATCAGATTTTGCCAAAAAAAAAAAAAACCCCAAAAAATGAAAACAAAAAAATAACCAAAAACCTAACAACCCTCCCCAACCCCCCCCGCAAGTACCAACCCTTATAACTAACTAAGCTCATCCAGGTGATAGTTCTTCACAAAAATATTAAATAATAAAAGGAATTGAGAAGTGTTCTGTAATATGCACTACCCAGTTTCTTCAAGTTCCAGCAGGATTCTGTTTTAATTGCAGAAACTTGAGTATATATACAAGTCTGTAGATATGATCCTTAGTCCTCTTTGGGCAGGTGTGCTAGCTTCCTGGGAAAGGAAACAAAAGTTTTGGAATGCATTTTTATTCATGAAGGCGCTCTCTTTAGACATATGAGAAAAAGAGCTGCTGGGCAGATGAGTAAAATATGTCACTCTTGTTCTGACATGTCCGTCCATCAAGACTGGCAGGTCCTGGGCACTTTAATGACCCTTCCAATGTCAGAACTGACACTGACACTCACCAAGAGACAGAGAACTATGTCCACCAACAAATCAGGCTCAAGTCTCACTACATACTGTGCATTTGATACTATTCTGTTCTGCGGAAGCACATATTTGTATCTATGCAAATTAAATGCTTCTTTAATACTTAGACTTTATTCTGGGAAGGAATGAATAGAATTCTGATCATACTATTTTGGTGGGTGAGCTCTTTGATAAGAATTTTTTTTTTTGCTTAATCCTTGAAAAACTATAAGTCAGTGAATCAGGAACTACTGGCATTCTTTATCTGTTGAAACTTCTCCAGTTGAGGCATGTTTGTAAATGAAATAGTTCAAAGGTACTTCAAAAACATGTGTGCAACAAATTCATTTGATTTTGTGAGTTATATAAGATTTCAGGAACTTTATGAAAAACCCTAAATATTGAATGTCTGAAGATATTTTAATGTATGATTAGGCAGTGGAAAAAAGTTTGAAGTTAGGGAGATAGGGTGGTGTTTAGAGACACAACTAATTTAGGTCGTTTTTAGATTAGGGATTAAATAACTGAGAATGTGAATAAATTTGTGAAGGGTAGTCAATTTTTGTTAAGGCTCACAGTATAGGATGCTCAGTTTAAAAGAGGGCCTATCGCTCCAGGAACTTGAGAGTCCACAGCTGCTTTGAATCCAGGCATAAATCAGTAACACACTTTTAAAATTAAAAGAATCTTCTGAAAGTGTTAGTTTTTCTGGAGAAATAGCAAAACACTCTACTTTGATAATCTCTCATCAATGCCCATTAGTCTGAGAGCAATAACTAGAAGATAATTTATCTAGCAGCTCTTAGCAATTTTATATTTTATATATGGGTGAGCAATGTCAATACAGTTGGCCCTCCCTCTGCAGATTCAGTCATCCTCAGATCAAAAATAAACAGTCTGGAGAGAAGACTACAGTGGCTGGGTCTGTACTAAACACATACAGACCTTTCTTCCTTGTCATCATTTTGTAAAAAAAAAAAAAATACAGTGTAACAATTATTTACTTAACATTTACTTTATATGAGGTTTAAAAGGTAATCTAGAGATGATTTAAAGTATGTGGGAGGGTATGTGTATGTTATATGCAAATACTATGTGATTACCCATAAGGAACTTGAGAATCCACAGGTACTGGTATCCATGGGTGATGCTGGAGAGACCCCCCCTGTAGATAATGAGTGATGGCGGTCTATGAATGCCAGCTTTCAGTTCTCTTGTGTGTACCAAACTGTACCAAATCGAGGCATCCCTGACTACTGACATTGAAGTATGGTGACCAGGTGAAAGCATGGTAAAGTATGCTGAAGCATAGCATCTTAAGAAATACAGCCCTGGGTTCTAAAAAAACAACTATCTAGAAAAACAACCCATGACTTACTCAGTTTAGTGGTATGCAGTTCAGTTTCTTCTTGAATCTTCTTCATTCTATCTATCTTTCATCATGTCAGACTATGTACTACCACCAATGAGATCCCACCCGGAACAACAGCACATGTATTTATAAACCCTTAGCTTCCTAGAAGGGGTACTTAGCCTTTGGATATGAATCTGTTCAATCAATACCATAGGTACTAATAAACATGCTTCTTGCCAGTCCTGGTGTTCTCATTCACTGACTGCTTCCATAATTGGAGGCAATGGTCATGTATTATTCTGGCTCCCTTATTGTCACCACCAGATCTTGTTTCTGTTCCCTGATTGCTTGCTTTCAAGATGACTGACTTGGACTACTAGGGGGAGGCTCCCTTTTGATTCACTCCCCAAAATGTTAGTTATTCTATTCTCATGGTCTCAGTATCCCAGAAAGAAGTGAATGAAATAACCAAAGAGACAACTCTTAATCGTCATATCTAGAGAGTTTTTTTTAATGCAGTAAAGTCAACTATTTCATGGAGATCTTAATCAAAGAGAGGAACTTCTTTCTATGTGAATGCAACCTAAAAATTCTACCAAAGAAAGAATGAGATAAAATTCCCTCCCCTGATTTGACTTATGGTGGATATGGGATGTAATACTGCGGAAAAGAAAATCAGATGCTTACAGTGGAGATTATGCAGAGCTGAAAGAAAATTTCTCAGATAATAAACACTTGCAGTCAGGGTTTTGCAGGGTGTTTCAGAAGTAAACAATGCAGCAGAAATGCCATCAGGGACGATCACTTTGAAATGATGAATTTTGCCATTTACAAGAAAGAGACCAGAGATTATTTTTGGACTGTAACTGGAAACACTGATAGAAAGAAGCTATCACCCAATTCGTTATTTGCGGAAGGTGTAATCAGTGTCAAATGTGTCTGAAAATAGTCAAATGACTGAAGGAATATGACACCAACATGGCACAGTGCTGAGTCACTTCCTCTTGCCTTCCAGGATATCTGAGAAAGGGGGAGCTGCTTGTTTAGCACAGAACTGGGCTGCATGTGCTACAGGCAGATGAGGGAGAGACAGATTGTGTTGGAGGTTGAACGAAACTTAAACTTCTGCATCAGCAGCAAAGCCTTTGTTATTCAAAATCTCCTGTAAAATTAATTAAACTCAGATGGAGGTCAATCCTCCCTGTAAATACTTTAATGTTATGAAGTCAAAATGCTAAGGAGGGCCAATCACAAACAGCCAGTCAAGTGTTAAGTTATTGGTTTTCCAGTAATTTCTTCTTTTTGCTTTTGCACTTTCATTACACAGGTCTTCCCCTGGCTCTTGTCTGCAAAGCTCTCTCACCACATTGGTTCTGGCACTGTCCTGTTCCAGTTGAAAAACCCTCAAAAAACCTCTCTAGATGTTTAACCTACCTCTACTTATAACATTCCTCTTCAGATCTTATGAGGGTAGATCTGTATATTGCTGGGGTGGGAAAGGTGAGAATACAAACCAAACCAGAGAAGTTAAAGTTGCCCAAGAAGAACAGAGTTACCCAATGTCATGAAAGTGGATTGAAACTTTGGGGAATGTAGTTCTGGGAACAGTTCGGTGTATACAGATGTGGAAGGAATTGCAGGCCCCTGAAGTAGGAGACAAAATTGGGGATAATAAAAGAGCAGGTTAAAGAAGAGCTGGGGAGGTTACGCTGGAACGCTCTTTGATTTCCATGTGGACACTACCGTAGAAGCAACATAATTTATATGTTGGGGCCCTGTTTGTGTATTGAGATATAATGCAGGAAGCCTGACTTCAGGCATATTTGGGGGGGTGGAAGGGGACCCCTGTCGATTCTCATTGGATACCAAGAGAGTAAATTAAACTTTAAAATATTTAAAATGTAATGACGTGATTATTCTTCTATAACCTATAGTATGAGTCTAGTCACTGTCTGTGCTTATCTTTATAAAATAAACAATCACCACCAGATGTTGTTACACATAATTAACTGAATTGAGGGAATTTCTTCTGACAATTACAGTCAGGATTCTGTTCCTGGAGGGTAAAGTGGTGAATCGTTATAGAATAATTTTTATAGAATGATTCTAGAAAAGCTTTCTAATGTCACAAGCTTGACTTAATATGCCTACAAGTTATCATTATTTGCAGATTATTAAGATAGTTTGTAAGCTCCTTAGCAGTTTTGTCAAGATGTAATTCCTTATCCAACTCATGAGGGATTGTTAGTACATAAATAATATTACAGGAGTGTTTCCTGCTTGTTTTAGAAAGTCAGATACTTGTTCAGTTGGTGATAATAGCAAGATCTAAATTCAAGAACACTTTATGTCTTTCCTCAGTTGAAGGTGTAACACAAAATAAATTAAGGTTTTGTATAATTTATTGGGCTTTTAAGAGCTTTGTGCACTTCTCCTAAAAATGCCTTGAGGCATTAACAATAACATTAATTTAAGCATCTGCATCTACTTAGAGAATAATGATATATTTGACAGGAAATCAGGAGCATGCAATCAAGGAAGATGCTCAGTTACCCTTGGAATATTGAAGGATGCATTAAAAATATATGTTTAATAAGGAAGAGTAAGAATATTTTTTGTTTGCCTTTTTTTTTAACATTCTGCACTTTTTTTTTTAGATAGAATAGCTAAGAAAGCAAGCTAATATTTGTCAGGGATGATATAGAAGCCAAGATTCAGTGGTTCCTTTTAGAATGTGGATACTCAAATATTTTATTTTCTCTTCTCTGTCAGAGGCCTTCCGACCTCAGATTGTGGAGAGATAGCTCTGTGGACCTACCTTACACACACACACACACACACACAAAACATACACACACAGAGTTATTCTCACCCATATGCCTACTGCTAGGAATCTGCATGCTTCCATTGTTTTATAAAGTAGTCTTTCTAGTGGGTCCTTCATTTTTATGTTTTATTTATTAAAACACATCTACAATGTAAGAAGAGGTGTGGGGAGAAACATGGTACAACTTGTGGGGAACAAAGAGTTTTGAAATTTTTCTGTAACTAATTCTCTCTTGCACTATGACCCCTTTTGTGCTAATGGGGTAAGCACTTAAAGTGATGATTAAAGATACTTTATTCCCTTCTGGCTACAACAACTTCTTTTGGATAAATATTTCCTCCTTCTGTTAAAGTACAAATTCATGATCTAGGCTATTTCTTTTCTTTCAAGTGAGACCAATTTCTTTATGGACATATATGCAAACATCTTTAACAAAATCTTAGCAAATTGAATTTAAATGATATATCTAAAAGATAATAGATCATGACCAAGTGGGATTTATTCAAGGGACGCAGGGATGGTTTAACATCCAAAAATGAATCTATGATATTTCATGTCAATAAAGGGGAAGAATAAAATATCATATGATTGTATGAGTAGTTGCAGAGAAAGAATATGATAAGAATCTATATTCAGTTATGATAAAAACCCTCAAAAGACTGAGGATATATGGAACACACCTCATGTAATAAAGACCATATATGATAAACCCACACCTAACATCCTCAGTGACAAGGTTGAAAGCTTTTCCTCTAAGTTCTGGTAGAAGGCAAGGATGTCCACTTTCATTATCACTATTCAACATAATATTGGAAGGCCTCACTAGAGCAATTAAGAAAGAGAAAGATATGAATCCAAATTGGGAAAGAAGTAAAACTATTGCTATTTGTAGATGACATGATAATAAAAATAGAAAACCCTAAAGGGACCTCTAAAAAACTAATTGAAAAGATAAATCAATACAGTAAGATAGTAGTGCAGAAAATCAATTTGCAAAATTCAATTGTCTACCCACCTTTCTCCCTCCCTATGCAGGTAGATTGGTGCAGTGGAGACTAAATATTCTCACACTGGTGGTGGTGGTGAGTAAGTTAGATGATTGGTGAGGGGAAGGGATCTGGTTCTGTCAGTCCTCCGAGTCAGATGGCTTCCTGCTTCCTGTGACTGAGATCTCTGTCTTGCTGTCTCTATTGCTGGCAAGCTGCTTCTGTTCTCCAAGCACAGTAATGCAGTGGGCTCTAAATTGTTGGGCTGTTCCTGGTCATTTCTTCCTTCCCCATCTTGGCTCTGGGTCCCTGAGGTTTGTTTATGAGGTCCTGTTTAAACCCAGCTTGACTGGAAGCCCTCTGTGCCCTTCCTCAGAATCACTAACAGAAGGCTACCACCAAATGAACCCACGAGGCAGTGATGGCAGCTATTTCATCTGGAACAGTGGAAGTTTCGAGTTACTTACATGTCACACCTAAGACTTGGAGGATGTGGTGAACCATCAGAGGACTTTTATCTAAACATGTGTCAAAGTTTATCCCATTATAGTCACCCTAGATTGGCAAGGTTGATTGAAAGTGTTGTCTCCAGACTTCCAAGTAGCACTTGCCTTCTGCTTTCATTAATCTGGGCTATTTCTCCTGTCCCTGTTGACCTGATGCCAGCTTCATATCTGTAGTTTTTGTGATCTGTCCTCATCACTCTTTTCCTCCTGTGAAGAAGGAGCCATTCATACATGGGGGACATAAAGGGAAGAAGAATAGATGGTTATTTCCTTGTAATCTTGAGCTGAATGCATATCTTAATTTCGGGTCTCCAGCATTTGCTTTGTGCTGTGACATCAAGTCCTTTGACACCTGTGAGTGCAGATGTACAGTCAGCGGCTGTGTTAGCAAGTAATCGGTGAGGAGAGAGAGAAAAAAAGCAACACAGGGCATGTCACAAAAATCTTTGTCAATAATTTTCAAGTGTCAGCAATCAGGAATGCAGCTCAGTTGTCATTTAGAAGTATGGATTTGTTTTCACTCTATTCATCTCCTCACTTGTGAAGTGAAACTGGCTCAGTGATTTTTTGTTTGTTTCTTGCCTTTAACCCTTAGGGAGAACAGAATAAGAACCAATAGATTATTTCATTTTTTAAAATTATTTTTTATTTAACAATTGTATTAATTTGCTAGGAATACCACAGCAAAATGCCTTACATCGATTAAGTGACTTAAATGACAGAAATCTTATTTTCTCAAAACTCCAAATTTAAAGTGTCCACAGGTTTGGTTTCTACTGAGTCAGTCGTCTGTCCTTGGCTTGCTGAAGCCATCTTTTCTCCTGTGTTCTCATATGGTCTTTCCACTGTGACCACCTATCCCTGGAATCAAATCCTTGGCATCTCTTTCCCTTCTTACAAGGACAATACCCATACTGGATGAGACCTTAATGATCTCATTTGGAATGAATCACCTCTTTAAGGACCTTAGTTCTAAATATGGTTCCATTCTGATGCACTGGGACTTGGGACTTCAACATATGAATTTTGTGGCAAGATACAATTTAACATACAAGAGTAACTCTATTCTAAGGAATTATAAGTAACTTTTAAATCTTAAGTGTTACACTGTTTACAATTGCCAAGATTTGGAAACAAACCAAATGCCCTAAAACAGATGATTGGCTAAAAAAAATGTGGTACATATACACTATGGAACACTACCCATCAATCAAGGAGGACAAACACATGTCATTTGCAGCAACCTTGATGGAACTAGAAAGACTCATATTAGCAGAAATAAGTCAAAAAGAAAAAGAGAAGTACAGGATGGTCTCACTTATATGATGGATACAGGGAAAGACAAACAAACGAATGAGAAAGAATAAAAATAACCAATGGGACTGAACCATGGAGCAAGCGAGGAGGAGGGGGAAGAAGGCGGGGGAGGTGAACAGCACAAAAGATCAGGATGGTTAACAAATGTTAGAGAAGTGGGAAAGCCCTGGGATACACAATAATGGAATAATGTAATATAAATATAATATAAATATACATATATATGCAAATTATTAAAAATTTAAATTAAATTTTAAAAAAAGGGACAGGCCTATTAGGGAATGGAGAAAGAAAAAGACAGCCATCTGCATAGTACCAGGCAGGCAGGAGAGCTGCTTCTCCCCAGCGTGGAAATTGTACTGATTCCTTTTTTGTTCTTAATTAATTAATTAATTAATTAATTTTTTTTATACATGTGTTTCACATCTTTGTATTCCCTGGGGATCACACACCACCTTCCCTCCCTGACCATTCTCTCCCATCTCCACCCCTCCTAACCCACCACATACTCATCCCTTTTATGGAAATTTCATGTACATGTCTATGGCCTAAATTGTCAACTGGAATAAACTTTAAAATTAAAAAAACATCCTGTTACAGAAACAAATGTTAATGACATTTATATACGCATCATGACACCTAACCTTTCCTCTGTTGTATTCATTGCAAATAATTTCTCTTCCTGTTTTTCTAACCACAATCTTTTGTGTCCATAATTTAAAATTGATGTATAGTTAAGTATTTGAATCTTATTTAGGAAAGCAATCCAAGCCTCTCTAATATAACACTTCATAGTTTTACTCTTATTTGTGTATTTTTGTTATGCTTTTACCTATTTGGATTTCTAATTATCTGTAATCCATTTTTCATCAGTGTTTTTATGCAGAGATAGTGTCTATATTCTTGACCCACGCATTTGTATGAACAACTTTGGAGCTCAAGGACCAGTATGTATATAGGTCATTTGTCTAATACAGATAAGATAACAGAACAAAATAAATTTGCATTTCTATCCATATTAAAATTATATATTTAATACCATAACTTATTTTAGTAAGAGAATAATACTAACATATACTTACTAATATCAACCTAATATATTATATAGTAGTAGCAATAATTAAAATATAATAATGATGTTAATATGATAATTATACTTTAATTATATATTGTATAATGATAAATATATATTACTATATCTTGATAAAGTTATTTATAGATCTCATAGCTCTTTTACAATTTGTCTCATTTAGGGCAGGTGAAATTTCTGACTATTGTCTCATATTCCTGCACATTGTTTGACTACATGTGAATAGATGGTGTAGAGTGGGATTCTGAGGGTTTGTAACTACTGGCTCCTTTTCCAAGAGTAGGGCCACCACCCACATTAGATCTGTGAATTCCTTCTTCATTTTGCTTTGGACCACACCTCCCCCCAAATACAAAGGAGTACCATCTTAGGTCTTTTGTTGTTTGTTATAATTTCCTGGAGTGGTTAGCCTTACTGGCCTCCAAAGATGTGGTAATGGAGGATGTTATTGTGCTAAGATTGTGAAATTGAGAGGATAAACTGAGACTGGGAGAGAGTAGGTAGCAGGGGCCTGAAAGGGGATCTGGAACAGAGAGCAGTACAGAACCCTAACCCTGGGGGTGGGGTGGCATGGTGGTGATGGTGAATCAGTAGTTTCTCTCATCTCATTATCAGTTTCACTCTCACATTGGAAGATCACATTCATCATCACTGTAGATCAATTTAACTCTACTCATGAAGGAGAACAAGGAGAGAGGTTAACAGGGTCTGAAAGATGATGAAACACTAATGAAACTGTACATGAAAGGGAACAAAATCGCAATGTCAGTGGTGGTATTATGCTTCTTTGTATCATGAATCTCTGGTTCGTCTCCTGCCACCCCACTCTACCTTCTCAGGAAGCTCTGACCAGGCCTGCTTCTTTGCTGCTCTATGAACATGGCGATGTGTGCCTCTTTGGTTAGAGCACTCTTCCCAGCAATATTGCTGATTGGGTACATAGAGAGCCTGGGGGTAGGTCTTTCCATGGCTATAAGATAGCTCACCTCTCCATCACCTGGCCCCAGCTGCCCTTTCTCTGTGGCATTTCATCCTGTCTGCTACACTGTATACTTAGGCACAATGTACACATTCACTCAGACCCACTAATTATCTGTACCTCCCACTAGAATGTGAACTACAGCAGGGAGAGTTCTGTTTCTTTGGGTCAGGCTGTGTTTTCAGAGCCTAGAAAAATGTCTAGTATCTGATGCTCAATACATTTTTGTGCTGAGACCATTACAAGAGTAAGATTACTCAAATCAGACATGGGGAATCATCCTAATTCCTAACTCTGTCTTCTTAGGGACCCTAAGGTATTATATTCACAATGAATATGACATTTTTGGATAGGTGAATATATTTTCATGTGCATTTTGTTTGCCTCTTGGATTGTTCATCTAACTAGTGGCAGTTTAAAGGACATGTTAAATGTGTTGAAATAAATGCTGTTGTCAGTAACTTTGGAGTTTTGTGAGATCAGAAAGCGGAAACTAAGGAAGGAGATGTTACTATGATAGATTTCCTGTGGCTAGCCTGCACCTCTCAGTGATATCATCCATGCAAATCTTTTTATTTCAGGTTCGTTTCAGTAAGGTACACTTTTAGTCAGAGATTTTTGCTTTTGTGAATAATGGAATCAATAAGAGATCAGTGGGATGTTCCTGGGAAACTAAGAAGTCAGCCTACAGGGTGCATATTTAGGTAAAAATAATACCTTTTCTCCTGTAATACCTAATTTCCAGTAATTATGGACATTATCACTTTGTCTTATAGTATTTCATGTGAAAATACAATCAGCCATGCATATTCAGATAAAATCCCCAAATCCTGCTTACTTGTTTTGTATATTTTGAATGATGTTTGGATCCTTTACCTTATTATAGAAGAAAAATGAAGTAGATACAGAATATTGCATTGAAATCGAATCCACTTTCAAATCCTATCTCAAGTTTCATGTTCGTATAAGCTTATCCTGAGTCTATCAGCCAGTTTTCTTCCTTGTTTTGTATTTTAATAAACTGCATATATACCCCATTTGCTCTGTCAGATTGTGATTTTAAAATTTATAAGCCTTATTGGGATACGCCTTTAAAATTTTTTAAAATAAATGTTGAAAATGGGATTTTTCTATTTGATCATAGTTAAGGTACCACAGAGGATTATTTAGAATAAGAAGTAGAATTTATCAAAGTATATGACTAAGTGCTAGAAAATTAGAGAATGCCTTTTGCCCTTCTGATTTCCGATTTACAATAGCTACCTGGAGTACATAGGGAAATAACCAAAAGATGGATAGTGACCAAAAGAAAATTCCTATTTCCAGTATGTAAGCATTTTACTGTTTCTAAGGAGTCTCACTGTAGAACTAAGGCACAAAAGGAAAAGTAAATATGCAAAAGACAAATTAATAGTCATTTTCCTTTGAGTGAACAAAGCAGTTACTTAAATCACCAAGCTGAATATAAGCTTTATGAAAAAAATCTACTGTTTATAGCTTATATATGCACTGGGGTTGTCTCCTTTCATATCACCAAGTTTTGAAAATTGGTAATAAGAGTAAAGGGAAAATGTACTTGGATTATTTACCAAGTAGTCTTGCTTGATAGTAAATTGTTTGCTTTTTTTTTTTCTTGAAATCTTTTGTCTCATTTTTAATACTTCAAAGTTTGCCTTAGTATTAGTTATGACAGAATCACTGGCAACAAGCTTTCTTCTGTAGGAAGAAAGGGATAGTTGAACTGTTGCTTTTTTTGCAAACTGTTTCAAGTGGGATTTGTAATGCTGTGGCTCTTTGTATATAAATATATACAATATATACAATATGTAATATACAATATATACAATATAACTCACTGGGGTAATAAGAAACCTCTAGAGACTCACAGAGAGTCCATCAACTCAGTAGGCATCCTTAAAAATCACAATGTCACTATATAGTGGATCCAAGCTAGCCCACTCTTTTGTTGATGATTATGAAACAAAGTAGAAATGGTTTCCAGTGAATATAAGATGTAAGCCAGGGATAGAGATATTTGCAGGAAATAGTGCAATCAAACTGTCAGAAAAATGAAATTTCTTTGGTTAAAAACAGAAAGACTAAAAAATAAAATCTTTCTAGCCAAACCTGATTTACATGTGCTGGTTATTTTCTAGGTGATGTCCCCTTCCTGCCTCCCTAGGCAGCAGCTAGGTATTTAGAGAACCAGTAGTGCCTGTTTGAGAAAAGATACAGGAAAAATGTCTTAGAAACTAGAATGATTTTGTCTTCCTCTTTCCCATCTAAATATTCATGTACTTGCTCTTCCCTCTGTCAGGCATGTGGTGTTGGCTGTCAGCCTGTTACCAAGGATATCAGGATTACACTCTTCTTTCTGCATGTCTTGTTTTTATAGGGCACTGACTCTGGAAATAATCACTGACAATTAATACTGTTACTTACATAGTATGACAGAGACCCTTAGACTATTATCCTTCCATGGCATTTTCATTACAAATCCCATTAAATTGTGATTTATTGTCTCAAGTACACCATATATTATCCGGAATCACTGTTAGGAGCTGATATTATAAACCATGCTATACTTTTATTTTTCAGTCTCAAACAAAATTAAGACTCTGCTGTTCAAAATCTGTGGATATGTTACAGTGAAAGAATCCCTGTTGAATCTTTAAAAGAAGCTAAACTTTTGTGTGATACTGTCTTTAGTAGGGTTCATACTGCCCACTAATTTTATGGTTAAAATTAGCCAACACTACCTATGTTCTCTGGAGCCTTTCCTCTAGGTCTTTAACATGTCAGTAGAATGTAAGTTGTCTCAGGATAGGAGAGACATTTTTAAAAAAAAATAATTAATTTAATTTTAAATTATTTTTTGAGGTGACATACAACATTATGCATGTTGTAAGGGTTTGGGTTCATACATTTGCAAATATATGTTATCATTTGACAACAACCACCAAAACCACCAGCAACTCTCCATCACAGTGCATTGGCCTTTGTGCCCCATATTTATTTGCTTCCATCCTTCCCTTCTGGTAGCCTTTGCTCTGCAGTCAGATTTTAAGGGTATGTTTTTGTCTATTCCTTTGCTTGTTTTTTATATTCCACATATGAATGAAACCATCCTGCATGTGTCTTTCTCCTCTGGACCTTAATTTGTTTAGCATAATCCCTTCTAGTCCTACCTATGTTGTTGCAATTGTCAAGAGTTCATTGGTAGCTGAGTACCAATAAAGTATTCCATTGTGTATAAATATCACCTCTTCTTTATCTATTCATATATCATTAGACACTTGGTTGTTTTTATAGTTTAGCTGTTGTAAAAAGTAAACAAATAACTCTACATGTAATTTCTTCCAATTAGTGCTTTTGTGTTCTTTGGGTATATACCAAAGAGGGGAATGGAAGGATCATACAGTAATTTCATTTTTATTATTTTGAGAAACTGCTTTCCACAGGGGCTATAGCAGACTAAATTCCCACCAACAGTCAACAGTGTACAAGGTAGTTTTTTGTTTTGTTTTTTCCTTCACATCCTTGCCAATACTTGTTGTTTCTGGTCTTTTTGATAAGGACCATTCTCACATGTGTTAGGTAGTACCTTATTGTGGGTTTGAATTACATTTTCCAGGTGAACTTTTAATTAACATTGAACAGTGTATGTGGGTTGTTTTGGTTTGTTGAATTAGACCCCAGGAAGCCTTAGCCAGAGAGGAAAGCCACACCTTCTTTCTAATCCTTGCCCACGGAGAGTACAAAGGCTACATGCCGAAGGTGTGGTGTGGTGGGTGCTGTAGGAGGGCTAGGAACATTCCTTGAGGCACACAGTATATTGCAGAGTTTAGCACAAAGACAGAAAGGCTGCAAGAAGTTCCTCTAACACACCAGAAGTTTACTGATTGCAGGAAAATCAACCTCTGAAAACAGTAGAGAAAGATCGTCAAGTTTGGGATTGAGAACCAAAGGGGCTCTAAATATGTTTGACCAATGGATAAGGAAAACTTTAAAAAGTTGCTGATGCTCAAATTATAATTTCTGATCCTGACATTGAAAAATTGAAATCTCTGGTGACTAAAATGTAAATAAAACTTCAATGAACCCAGATCCAGCTCAACCATAGGTTAGATAGACTCAGCCTGGAACTGGCACAGCATCACTTTGTAGCATTTTGTTAAAGTCAGTTAACAAGGTAATGCAGAGTCAATGGTAAGAGACAATCTTTTGATGGAGGAATAAGTGAGGAGAGGAATTTTCAGGACCTATATTTATAGACTAGCAATGGTATCAAGCAATACCTTTATAAGTAATCCATGGTTTCAATGATGAGCCATAAGTTTTAAGAATAAAGCAGAAGAAATTAGAATATATTCAAATTAAATATTAATGAAAATGCCAAAATTTGTCAAAAATTTTGGAATACAAATACTTAGAAGAAAATTTGTCATGTTAAATGCTTGTTTTAGAAAATACAAAAGGTTTAATAGTAATGAGTTAGTTGCCAACTTTAGAAAATAGTAAAACAGGAGTAAATTAAATCCCATGTAAGAAGAAAGTAATTAATAAAAATAAACACACAATCAAAGTGAACAAACAAAATATCAACAAAGCTATGAAAGTCCATATCTAGTTCTTGGAAAAATTTAAGGACAATAATAAAATCCTAGCAGGACAGCTCAAAAGAAAGAGGTGAAAACCCTTCAAAAATTAGCAAATTGGCAAAAAACAAAGCAAACAAGCAACACCCACCCCCCAAAATCCTACTGGAAATGAAGAATAGGACGGGACACCCCCACAAGAAAAACAAAAAAGTATTGTAAACATCTTTATTATAGTACATTTGACCATTCATTCAAATTCTTTGATAAACTTTAACCAAAGCTGATAAAAGAAAAAATAGACTAACTCTATTAATATGAACACTATTTAATTTGTAATCTATCCCAAGGAAACTTTAGGGCCATATATATTCGCTGATGAATTCTAGCAAACATTTACAGGAGAGAATACTTACCAATTTTGACAAACTTCTCCATAGTATGGAGGCTGAGACCACTCTTCTTAACTTGCATTTGAGCATATTTCTTATACTAAATCTTGTAAAGGGCACTTCAGCATCAGAAAAATATGCATGAATAACCCTCATGAACTAGGTAAATATTATTGTGTTATTGTAAACTGAACTGAGATTGATTACAATAACAAAAGTTTCATGATCGCAATTACTTTTAGTTAACAGAATTACAAAATCAGTTGCTGGCTGAGACTGTAACATGTTAAATTAGCGTTCTATCTTCAGGTGGATGAATGTTTCAACTGTTTGAAGCAGAGTTACTGATAGAATTGCTATCATCTGTGTCTGTCTACCTCGCTGATTATCTAGCTAGCATTACTCATTTTCTTAGTAACATTTTTGTTATTTATTGGCAAGTGTTAGTGGGTTTTGTTTCTGCACTGTGTGTTGATCCCTAATTTTATGAGCTGTTAATAGCTTCAATGAAACCAGAAAGATTTCTTTACAACCAGGTTTTGTGGAGTTTTATAGGTGGAACACTTTGGAGTCAGCCTCTGTAAGTTCATTTTTCAACTCATCATTTTGACTTCAGATGTCTAAATAGTGTAGATTTTAACCACAGATATCTGACTGTATCATAAGTCAAAGACTATCCATAAAGTAGCTGCTCACAAATATTTTCTCATGCCCCTTTCTCCTTCCTACCTTTCTCACTTATTCCATCCATCCATCCATCCATCCATCCATCCATCCATCCATCCATCCATCCATCCATCCATCCATCCATCCATCTATCTATCTATCTATCTATCTATCAATCATCTATCTATCTCTCCCTCTCTCTATCTCTCTCTTTCTCTGTCTGTCTGTCTTTCTGTTTGTCTATCCACCTGTTCATTTACCCTCTCATTCTCATTCCCTTTCCAATTGTTCATGTTTCTTCATCCTATGTATTTCCTTTATTTAATGCTTACAAATATATATATATATATTTCTCTTCTTAAAATGAAAACTTTAGTATCTTTTGCAGCAACCATGTATGTTTAATATAATCTGTAGTGTATTTTCTTTTTCTTTCTCCCTTTCTTCTTCTCTTCCATTCCATCCTCCCTCCCCCCAACCTGATCCTTCTTTCTGTAGGGATAAACATACTGAAATTAGTGTAAGGTAAATTTTCTACCTAATTACATTTTAATTTTCTAAGACAGCTATATATTATATAGTATGTCATCTATTAACATTTATTACCTCCAGAATATTTTTATCTGAGGGAACATTTTCTGAAACTGAAACTAATTTTATAAAGAAAACATTGAGGTAATCTGATTTTATTCACCAGATTCATTCTTTTTTCTTTAAGATAATTTCAAAAACAAAAGGAAAATAAATACTCATTGTAAGTGAAAAAATTTACAGACACATCTAAAGTAAAAAAAGGTTATAATTTTCTGTGCATTTCAACTAAACATATGCTTCATGAATGGATGGGTTATCCCTGTTCAATAGAGCAGATGAAATATAAAATTTGAATTTGAATTATTGCTGAACTTCAGAAATGCTTTCTTAAAAGCTATGAGTCACTCAGAATTCCCCTATTGAAACTTCATTAAGGGACTCAGGATTCTATTTTATGTAACATTCCCAAGTTCACTTGCTATTTCTCTCCATCATTCATACTATAGGTAGTGAGAACTATAGCGTCATTAAGGAAAAATATGAATAAAATTTTAAGTCTTAGACCCAAATAATTGCTATTTTATCTACAGATAGAATCAGTTTGGCACCTGTACACTATATATAACAGGTCATAATTTAAACTTATTTTGCTAGTGACTTAAATTTTGAAGACTAATTTAAGTTATAAAATGTTCAAATAGCCTAAAACATAACATAATAAAAATAAGTCCAGTGAATTCCACTCACCCAGGCCACCCTTTCCAGAGGCAAATGTTTTAACTGTTTCCTTTATTTTTTATTAGACTTTCTTTATCACATATTTTAGTTTCCAAGATAACTTTCTTGGGAGGAAGTTAAATTAAGGCATAAAGAGAAGACATATAACAAGGTATCATTTTAAAATATAAAAGAAAGCCTTAGAGTTCAGCCTATATAATAGAATGGAAAGTAGAGATTAAAGGTGTACATGTGTCATGCACACACATTTATGCAAGCACACATATAGACCACACCTTTTTATTCTAGATCTCCTGCTTTTCATGTCCTCTTTCAGGTGCTGAGCATCTCAACAAATCTGTAAACGAACACAGTTGATGGTGTCTCAACTATTGCTCTGGTGACCTATCATCTGATCACCCCATCTGGCATGGAGTCTTGTTAAAAAAATTCCTTTGGTCACTAATCATTCTTGTTTCATATTACAATGGATAATGGCTCTTCTCAATGTGCATGTGACAGGTGGGTGATAGATTTGGAACTGGGCCAGTTGTCTATGGACTTTGTTTAAACCAGGTTTACACAAATAGGAGAAACCATTTGCAATGTGTCTGGAAATACTTTGTCACGAGAGGCAAGTTGAGCACTCCTAGTATCTAGTAGACACAAGTATCTAGGGCTACTGCCACATATAATACAAGGAATAAGGCAGCCCCTCTTGGTAAAATAATTTTATCTGACCCAAAGAACAATAGTGCTCAGGTTTAGGAGTCCTACTTTAAATGAATGGTTTTGCCATTTGCACTTTTGGGGACAATGGTTTTCATTCAGAGGAGCAAAAATTCAAAACTAACAACAGTATCTACAGTGTAAAATACTGCAGTTTTCCATTTGGTTTACAGTTCTGGCTCTTGCAAATAATGAATGAGATTGGTGTCCTATTGATTCATCCAGAAAAATAATTTTCTCATAGCATTATTTATCTTAGCCTTTTCCTTCTTATCCTTTTTGATTATTGCCTGTGGAAAGCAAAACAAAACAATATGCTGCAAGGAGATGAGACTTGAATAGCAGTGAATATTAACAGCTATTTTTTAATTGTAGAAGGCTGAAAAAAATAAATAGTAAGTACCATGTTTATTTTCTTTTGCTGAGTTTTTATTACCATCTTCTGCCTCTTTCTATGATTGTGACTAGAGTCTTTCCCTAAGTAGTCTCTTTTCGTCAAGGAATGCTGCATAAATTCCTTTCAGGATGACTCCTGATTCCTGTGTCCTGATTCCTGGTTCTGGTGGGCTAATTATATTTTATCTGCTCATTTCTGAATGTCATTACAGATTAAAGCATGCGATAAGTCAAAGAATGTGAGATTGCAAGGTTCAGGGTTAGAAAGATCCTTGACCCATACTAAATCCAGCCTTTGCTTCATTTCAGTTCTGTTAGCAGGCCTGGAAGAAAATGTAGCATACTGACTGAAGCTTTAAAGTTTCCATAGTGAAGAAGGGAATCCAAGAGCGTGGTTAGAAGGTTTATATCCCCTTATATTGTTGATGAGGAAGTGGAGGCTCTAGACAGTTATGTGCCTGACCCTGGGGGGATAGGACAGTAACCCATCATACCCTTCTGAGTTCAGTGCTCTTTGGCGTTATGTCTATACTGCAGCTCAGCATTATCTTCAAGTAGTTCATTTATTATTTCCACTGTGAGAAGTTGGTAGGAATATTAATCTCATTTGTTTGATGAATAAACGGAAGTTTAGAGAGGTTCTGTGACCTGCTTACATTTACACCACTAATAAATTCATACTGAGATGTTTCATACTAAAGTCTATATCTTAATAATTATTCTTTACTACCAGCATTGTTCAGTAGGGTGGCTCTATGACTATTCTGGGAAACACTGTGATTTCCTGATTGGAATAACCATTGCACATCCAATTTCATGCACTGATAATTCTGATTTTAAAAACCTCTTATAATTTTTTAAGCCTTATTTATAGCTGATATTGGGGAGAATGGAGATTAGAGGGAAAGATAATTTTCTCTCTTTTTCTTCTACGTTTATGTGATAGCGTCGATCTGATTTTCCTTCCTTAGCATTTCTACATTTACCTACTCAAGACATTGTACCCAGAAAGAGCAGACATTCTAGGAAAGAAATCTGGTTGTGTCACTACTTAGTTTTTAATGGATTACACATGCCCTAAATGACAAGGTCCTTTGTTCTATTATGTAATTTTATCTCTTTCCAACCTGTCATAGACTCTGAACTCTAGGTATCTTGCAATTTGATCATTCTGCATGCCATCACACAGTTTCTTGTGTGTCATTTAAAATGAAGAATATAATATTCTTCAAACTACCTTTACACAGACCCTGCTTCCTTCCCCTTCCCCAACATGACATTTATTTAATTCTTTAGTTCTTTAAAACACCTTTCAACAATATTGATTTTGAGTTCCCCAAACACCCAGAACATAGTTCTATCATGGCTCCTTTCACTATAACTGATAATTAACTTTCCTCCCAACTATGTTGTGAGCTATTTGATAGGAAAAATTATTTTTATGTGTGTTTATTTCCCCAATGCTTATCTCAGTTTCTAGCATGTGATAGCAAGTCAATAAAATTGAATGAGTGTGTAAGATCACAAGAATTTGGGGGCCAAGTAGTTATGAAAGTAAAGGAGGAAGGAATAGTGAAAGATGCAAAACATTTATTTTGGGTAACTAGGAAGATTGTTATGCCATTAACTGAAATGGGATTTTAAGAGAATGATAGCATCTGATGGAGCAAAAAAGACTTGGCAATTTGGGTTTGCTCATATGACATGCTGAATCTAATAAGAAAACCTTAGAGCAGTAATTTCCAATTGGCTAAATATGTTACATATCTACTTAAGAGTAGTTAGAAATTTAAGTTAAAAGGACTGTGTTTGCCTTTTAAATGCATCTATGTGAGAATGAAAGGGGCTGAACTCCTCTTTCAGATTCCAGTTTTTTCTTTCATTTCCTTTTTTGTGTTGCTTATGCAGAGGCAGGAGTTAACCCTAAGCTTCATGGGAAACTGATCTGCAGCGAGTGAGTAAATCATGTTAGTTTGGTGGAAAGAATGGTGCAAATGGATGTTTTTGGTAGCTAAGTAACTCTTAGTGATATTGTTTAAAAGTCATCCATTGAGTTATTGGTCTGGGGGTTCTTTGCTTTAGGATGCCATAATTTTGGTTTATAGACCTTTTTATTTGGGCATAACATTTATTTATTCATGCAGACTTTGTGTTCTCAAAGTCTTGACTGTGGGATGCCAGTCTAGACTGGAGAAAAAAACGAAAAGCGAGGACTCTTCCTGAAAAGAACAAATTCATTTGGTGAGGATTATGTAGCTAAAACAGAAGTGCAGACAATATATTACAGAACTGACCATTTTCCTCTTTCTGGAATGGACCTATTTGGTTATTTCACTACTACTTTATCTCCTACATACATACATATCTTCTAGCAAAATGTAAGCATATTGATTTTTAGATCCACAAGGATCTGAATCTATAAAATGTCTCTTTACGTCTCTGGCCAGTGGGCTAGTTAGCAGAGCTTTGAATTCTCTTTACAGAAAATGTGCTGTGAGTGAAGTTTAAATATAAGGAAGGTGAGCTGAGCTCAATTGCTGCGAAGCTGAATCTGTCAGGTAAGTATTTGGCAGCAATGATACCTTTGCCTTCTCAGGCCTTCCCATTGGTATCTCAGGAGACAATCAACTAGGAGTATTCTGTGAAGGGTGTGTATCTTCTCTGGGTTGAATTGTGTCTCTGCCAAAATTCATTTGTTGAAATCTTCCAAAATGTGACCACATTTAGATATGGGGTCTTTCTACAGGGAATTAGGTGAAAATGAGATCATTGGGTGGGTCCTAATCCAATGGAAAAGGAAATTTGGTAATAAGACACATCTGGAGGGAAGATCATATGAAGCCCTGGGGAGAAGGCAAGGGCAGAGATGTGGAACAGAACTTCTCTCCCGGCCTGCACAAGGGATCAACCCAAAAGACACCTAAATCTTGGAATTCTAGTCTACAGAGCTATAAGGAAATGAGTTTCTAATTTTGAAACATCCCAGTCTGTGGCACTTTGTTGCGAAACACCAAGTCTTTTCATCTTAGTATCCTTCACCCTTAGTGTGTGTCCTGGGCACATTCTCAACTAGGGTTTTTTTTTTTTTTTTAATTCATTGTATTGATTTGTTACAATTGTGCATTAATTGATCCCTCCTCCTCCCTCCATATCTCCCCTCTGTGTCCCCCCTTCAGTCACTCCTCCCATTTTTCTGCAAATTGTTGGTTGGTTAAGTTGATGTTCAGTTGTTGTTTGTTTGGTTTGTTTGTTCTCTTCCAATATCTGGTAAATGTGTGTGTGTGTGTGTGTGTGTGTGTGTGTGTGTTTTACCCAAGAGCTTTCCCACTTCACTAACATTTGTTAACTATCCTGATCTTTTGTGCTCTTCGCTTCCCCCGCCTTTTCCCCCCTCCTCCTCTCTCGCTCCTTGTTTCAGTCCCATTGGTTGTTTTCATTTTTTCTTATTTGTTTGTTTGTTTTTCCCTGTATCCATCATATAAGTGAGACCATCCTGTACTTCTCTTTTTCTTTTTGACTTATTTCTGCTAATATGAGTCTTTCTAGTTCCATCCAGGTTGCTGCGAATGACATGTGTTTGTTCTCCTTGATGGATGCGTAGTATTCCATCGTGTATATGTACCACATTTTTTTTTTTTTTTAGCCAATCATCTGTTTGGGGGCATTTGGTTTGTTCCCAATTCTTTGCAACTGTAAACAGGGCTGCAATGAACATGCGCGTACATGTGTCCTTTTGAATTAATGTCTTGATGTCCTCTGGGTAGATTCCTAGTAGTGGGATTGCTGGGTCGAATGGAAGTCCACTTTTAATTGTTTGAGGGTCCACACAGTCTTCCATAGTGGCTGGATAAGTTTGCACTCCCACCAGCAGTGTAAGAGAGTTCCTTTTTCTCCACATCCAGCCAACATTTGTTGTTGTCTGTTTTATTTATGTGGGCCATTCTTACTGGTATAAGATGGTATCTCAGTGTGGTTTTAATTTGCATTTCCCTGATTATTAGTGAAGTGGAGCGTTTTTTCATATGTCTATTAGCCATCTGTGAAGTGTCTTTTAGTTCTTCTCTGAACCAAAGGACTAGAAAGGGATCATGTCGGTCTTTGGAAAGGGTAAGTACAATGTGGAGGAATGCGCACAATACATAACTCTGACCCAATAAAAATGTTCACCAAAACAGTTCTCATCCCAAGATCACCAGCCTGTCTTTTAACCAAACTGCCTTTACACATGCAGTTCTTTTTTGCCTGCATATGTCTGTTAAGAGCCTTTTCTTTTTAAAAATATATTAATCCTGCCCTTTTGGATTAAAAATATCCACCAAACTAACCAACTGTTATCTCCACTTGATATGTTAGGTTTCTTAGCAGGTATTGTGTCAGCTGTTGCAGAGGAGTGTATGTACATCAGCCCTGCTCCCAACATCTTTTACCTAAGTCTATTCATCCTAGAAAAGCAAAGGATAGTGAAAGGTTTCATAGGAGCCTTTCTGCGCAGGTGGTCCTCCTGTGTAATCCTGGTGTTGTCTATAATGTACTATTTAAAATTGTTTTGCGGTGGGTGCATCAGTGTTTTAAACCTGTGTGTTAAAGTTTGCCAATCAGTTAACAGGGAAGAAGGATGGCACCATCAGGAACTGACTTTTGGCCTAGACTCCAGGATACATTTGTCAGTATTTTAATATTCTTTCTTAGACTTGCAGCAAAGAGGATCTTTACCCTGTGGATGAACTTTTAACTGAATTTGTTGTGGAGTTGAATGAAACATAAAATACACAAGACTGAGTTTCAGTAAGACTAATAATATCTCATACTGTGATCTGGTAAATATTCTCTAGCCATTCAATATACTTTAGTATAGTTCAGTCTTGCTTTCTGAAAATGAGAATTATTCTTCAGCGCAGCATTCTCTACATAGCACACATTCTGATAGCCCCCTGTAACCATGATTATCACTGAATTCTTTCAGCATTCCTGGACTGTGACTAGAGCTGTCATATCCATTTTAAAGATAGGGTGATGAAGGGACACAAACTTAAAGCATGTGAATAGTCAGTGTCAAATTCAGTGTCTAGAGAAAGTCCTATCTCCTTCCAAGGCCTGTGTCCCTTTGCTGTTCCATCTTCCCTCTTGTCTATCTCTCCTAATTT
This sequence comes from Uropsilus gracilis, assembly GCA_004024945.1. Classification (NCBI taxonomy): domain Eukaryota; kingdom Metazoa; phylum Chordata; class Mammalia; order Eulipotyphla; family Talpidae; genus Uropsilus; species Uropsilus gracilis. The sequence continues at coordinate 48,700 of PVHY01002953.1, read as the reverse complement.
TTCTTTTCTTTTTTTTTTTTTTTTTGAGACTAGGTTTTGGTATTTTTGCCTGTGGAACCCCAGGCTCCTGTTGCCCAGGGTACCACAGACTCAAGGAATCCCCAGCCTCAGCTTCTCAGGTAGCTGGGATTACAGGCGCATGCCACCACGCCCAGCTATTTTTTTGGAACTAGGTCTCGCTATGGGCCCCAGGCGGGATTCGAACTGTGATCCCTACCACCAGCCGCTTCATAGGCTAAAGCTTACAGGCACGAGCCACCGTGCCTGGCCCCTCCTAATTTTTCTTAAGAATGTGGTATGTATTATGGGTTTGCAAGAACGTAGGCTTGCAACTTCTTGTTGACTTTATAATTTCCCCACTTCCAGTTTCTTTTCTTGCTTGGTGTCCTGTGGCTCTGAGCACTTTGACTGAAGCAAATTCTTACCTCCCTGCTCTGCTGGTTTGTCCTCAACAGCTGCTTCTCCCACCTCCCATTCCAGCCTACATTTTGGGAGTTTGACCTCATCAGCTTCTTCCTCATCCACTCCACTGACCTCGCCTCCCTCGCATGCCCTGCATTCCCTTTCTCTGTGTTGCTTGCTAGCAGACTGTTTACATTCTCTGGACTTGCCTACTCTCCAATATATGATTTTGCTCCCTGGGAGGCCTGGGGATTGCATAATTTGTTTCATATACTTTGCTGCTTGTACTTATTTCACTTGTTACCTTTCTAAGTACAATGAAAACTTGCCTTTTGCTTAGGAAACTGCTCTTTAAATGGAAAAAGAACTACCTTGTGGCAACACCTGCCAGGAAAATTATCTTATTGATACATAAAACAAACCTTTAATGGTGTTGCCATATTTTCTCATTTTTAAGAGTCCTTAATGATAGGTGTCAAACCAAACAGAATCTTAATCCAACATATTTTTAGACCTGTATTTTCCAGTATGTTTTCCAAGGGGGCATTAATTCTATAAGATTCTCATAAATCACAATCACAGTTATATCTTATTTTGCCAGCAGCAGGTATTGGAGGTGGTGATGGAGGACCAGTCCTGGAGCTCTGTGTTTTCCTTGTAGAATCACCACTGCCTCTCAATATTGCCCATATTGCCTTCTTGCCACTCTGTAGGTCATTGAAGGTGGCTACACCTACTAACCCTGGTAATGTACCTTTTTCTAAGATGTCGGTCAGTGTAAGAAACCAAAGATGGCTAGCTGACCCTCTTTCCACAAAGCCCTTATTCTTTTCTTCAGTATGGCCTTTTATATTCTTTGCAGATTCTCTGTCTTCCTCTTTCTCCAATTCTTCCACAGAACTTTCTGGACCCAGTATGTATACAATCAACAATGATATTTTATGTGGTAACAAATCAAACACACAAACACGTGTGCACATGTGCCAGCCAACCCCACCTCAGAATACTACTGCCCTTGTAAAACAAAAGTTTATTTCTCACATTTTGTGTTTAATATTGATGGCAGGGACTCTTATCTACATAGTTTCCCAGAGAAGACACTGGCCAAACTTCAGTCTAAAATAGTCTAAAACATCTGCAAATGAAGCCTTATGGGTAGTCTCCACAGAGCAAGAGGGAAACAGGAGGAGTGCATGTTGCTTTTCAGTGCCTCATCCTAAGATCCTAAGACACGTATTCCTGACATCTCTTTGCTGGAAACATTCCGATGCCCCTGCCTCAGTACCATGGAGTTGAAAAAGCCTGCTTTCCATATCACTGAGGGGAAAGGGAATGACACTGGTGATCACCAGTCAAGTCTGTCTCAGTTTCTGTCATTCAAAAAATATTGTATAGTTAATCTTTACTCTAAAATTTCCCTTCAATGTTTTGCTCTAAAAAATATGACTTTGCTAAAAGATTCGGCTTCTCCTCTGCCCCCATGTATTCCTGAAATCATAGACAAAGTAGTGAATTCCCTGCTCACTGTTGCTCTTTCTCACAATAGTTCTCTCTTGCTTCTCCCAGCAAAGTCTCCTCAGTTCTTTTAAGTCACATGGCATCTGACTGCCCCATCTGATATTGTTCTTGTTGCAGTCATATCTCTCCTTTGGTCACTCTGCCTTACTGTTTCATTTCCTTCCTGTCCTCCTTCTTGCACCATCTGATGGCCTTCTTGTTGTGGTCTTGTCTCTTTTGGTCATTCTGCCCTACTGCTCCATCTTCTTCCTGTCCTTCCCCACTCCCACCTTCATGGGTGATTTTGGCCCTTACTCTACTTTGACTTCCTTGTACTTTTCCTCTTTCATGGCTTCTGTCATCAGTTTTGGTGACTTCAGTGTCCAAAAGGACAATTCATACCATACTGTGTGTTTGTTCTTAGTCTAAACTATTTTGTTTCTTCCTTACCTCTGATACCTACTGTGGATCTTACTGCAAAACCTCTAAAACCAGTAAGCATTTCACTTACTGGTCATTACTTTCTGTTTTGTTTTTTTTCACATCAACCCCCTTGTTATGGGCTGAATTGTTTCCCGCACCTGCCCAAGAACAAGCTGTATATTAAAGTTCTAATCCTCAGTATCTCAGAATGTGACCATATTTGAAGTGAGGTCTTTACCTAATTAAAACGAGGTTCTTGAGATGGGACCTAATCTAATATAACTCATATTTTTATATACGCAGAAATGAGAACCAAGACATATAGGGAAGACTGCCATTTATAAATCAGGGAATGAGGCCTTAGGGGAAGCTAGGCATATCAGCATCTTCACCTTGGACTCCCAGTCTCTAGAATTGTGAGAAACCAAATTTCTGTTGATTGGTTACTCAATTTGAAGCACTCTATTCTTGTAAATTTTTCATCTGTGTGCAATTTTCCTAAGTTTAGGTTCTGTGGCCTCACACCATAATCACGCCCTTTGGTATGCCTTTGTTTTTCTGGCCCCACATGTCTTTGCTTTATGATATATGTTATCATGTCAGTATTGCCTGGCAAAGCTCTGCCCCTGACTAGATCCAATTTTCCACTTGATTGAAACCAGTGACCAAGCACATGATCAGAGCAGGAGAAAGCAGGGTCCCTCCCATTGGTGCCAAACCACCTTAATCTTGAATTTTAACTCCATACCTTTGCCCTTCTCTTCACTGTCTTTGTCCTCAGACTTCTGCTCCTCTCTATATTCTCAGGCAGTGATCTGTATCACTGTAACAAAAGACAATCATATAGCTTAATTGTTTCAGGACCCAAATAGAAACAAATAGAAAAGTCTCCCCCTATTTCTCCTTCATCAAATCTACCAACTTCCTTGCTTCTGTGCCCACATACTATCATCATTGCAGTGAAATGGATGAGTCATATATAATTGTATAAGTCTACTTGAGGTAATCCCTTTCCTTGTGCTCAGGGCAGTGGCGCCTACACTGTTCCCTATCTTCTGCAGCAACCCCCCTTCCTACTGTGCTGATCCTGTCAGCATACCCGTATACCCTAAATTTCATAGTTGTAAATCATGTGCTGTGGTGACAAACATTGAAACCTTGGTGTGCACAGCAATGGCTTACTTCTTGCTTCTACGGCACCCAGGGTGCCAGTTGAACTCCCTGGACTTTCAAGCTGCTTCTTTGAGAGTTACACAGGCATTCTGGTGCCTCCAGTCAGTCGTTAGTATCTTGCTTGATGGTTCTCAGTATTCCCAAGGGAGGGAAAAAAAGAGAGGGGAATGTGGAAGACACAAAGCTAGGAAAAGCATCTTTGAAGAACATTTATATTTATTTTCCCTTGGAAAAGCTGCTTAAGAGGTAAATATTTTAAAATAAAAAGTATTTTAAATTTACCTCTTACTACCTACTAGGTAGTATTCACCTACCACTGAGAGATAGGAATGATTAATGATCTTCTTTGCATGCTTTGGATATTTTAATGAATTTTCTCCCTCATTTTGTGTGTGTGTTCCCTGGAACTCACAGCAATATACTCATGTTGTCTGTGGGAGAGCAAAGGCTATTTCATTCAATAAACATGCACTGAAAAGGAGGATTGTTCATCTGAGTCATGTTTTTCCTTTTTAACTGAAGAATCTGGCTTAAAAATCACCTGAATTCACACATGAAAGGAAAGTAATTGCTGCCTGTCTTATTGGGATGAACGCAGTGATTTTGTCTGTGCATGTGCATACCTGTCTAGAGTTTTCCATAGGCATTCATGTCACTGCAACCTAATCGTTGTTTTCAAGAATTCAGCTGCATGTTTACAAATATGTCCTGCAAAATTGGCATAAGGAGCAAGCAAATATGTTTCACAGTTGCTTTTCCTTACTTGAACCATTCTAATATATAGTGATTTAAGCAGTCATTCTGTTTAGCTCATGATTCTGTGCGTCAGTGCTTCTTCTGATCTCACCAGACTTAGGCTCATATCTGCAGGCAACTTCCTGCCAGTAAGGCAGCTCTGCTTCTAAGGCCTGGCTGGGGGACAATGATTATGTCTGAGCCAAGTCTCTCATCTTCCTGCACGACAGTCTAGGAATGTGGGCAGGCACCCAAGGAGTGGAAGAATGCAAGGGAAAGGGCCCAGAGCTTGAATGGGTATGCTCTCACTTCTGCCACATTCTGCTGCCTAGCCATGGCACGCTGTCAGCCCATATTCAAGGAGTGAGGAAATAGATTCCAACTCTTGATGACAAGAACTGCAAAGTCAGGTGCAAATGGAAATGGAGAAAGGAAGCGAAGTGATTTATGGCCATTCAGTAATCTACCACATAGGACAGACACTTGAGACATACTGCCTAAAATATTTGAAAATTGTTCCTTGACTTTGTACTAACCTGTGAAGAAAACAAAAGTCAGAATCTTTGGAAACAAGACCTTCTTAAATATTTCCCTTTTACTTGCCTATCTCTGCTGTCATGACTAAAACAGAATTTTAAAAAAGTAGTCATTCTTTAGAACTGAAAGCTTTAATTTTTAAAGTTATTTATTTTCCAGTAGAAATAGTTTTTCTGAAAGAGGAAGCAAATGATTGCATTGAGAGGGACCAGTTTTGTCCCCATGGTAACGGCATCTTGAATTCTCCAAGTGTTTGCCACCTGGTGTTTTGAGACCCAATAGCCACATCGTTTTATATAATACAATATGAGACAGAACCTCCTTGCACTGAGTTTTCATGAACCTCCTTGTACTGAGTGTGCATGGACTATGGGTCCACAGGTGCAGTTTGCCAGGCGGTCAGAATGGTGGCTATGAAATTATAAAAATATGGTTAAATTGCTAGCAACAACAGCAAAAATAATAATGGGTAATAATAAGTCCTTTTTACAGATGATTCTAGGATTATCTGCTGTCTTAGAAAAGTACTCCATCCAACAACGGGGAAGGAGACTGAGACTGTGTCTTAATCTTTTAAATAATACTAGGCTTATGTGCTATGGCCCATGCACAGGAATCACGCACATGCACCCACAGTTGTTGAGATCTGAATTTGAACAATAGTGATAGCCGCATAGCAGGCTCATGGTTACTGGAATAGTTGAAAGTATTACTTACGTCCAGACTCATTATATTCTTTTAAAGAATAAGTTTGAGAAGTTTAATGTATTAGTCATAAGATTTTTACTGGGTGGTTACCTTTCCATGGAAATATTTCTCTCTTTCAAGCCCTGTCTCAGTTGGTATTACTAGGGCCTTTACAAATTAAAATTTAGATTCAAATCAAGCTACATTCTCCATGCAAAGATTTTTGGGTATATAAGTGACAGGTTTAATATCTGTCTGTAGCTATGACTACTGGTAAGCTGCACAAGAACTATGAAAGAACAAATCTTTGCTCACTGTGGTAGTGAATGGCTGCTGTTGCTACTGAAACTGTAAAGCAATTTTCTATTGTAAAACCCGTGGTAATAGAATTCAGGAAAGGTGGATGCCTAGGGGGATTGAAGAGGGGATGCGTGTGGAATGTTTTTGAATGAGTCACTGGGCAGAAATGGAGGCATTCTTCAGCTTAAGGATGAGGAACTGGTGGGTTTCTTGGAAAAGCAGGTATGAGCTTTGACCAAAGAAGAATAAGAGAGCTCCTCAACCCTGGGCAGAATCTGCAGAAGGTAGAGAAGGACCCAGGGTGATTATCACCCACCTAGAAGGGATATAGAAAGTATGGAATTTGAATCCTGGCACTAACTGCCAACAATAGGTTAACATCCCCCCACATCCTCATCCCTCCTTATTGTCTAGTGTAATGATTAAAGAACTTAGTGCAGGCAACATGCTTTAAAAACTATAAATGGATGTGCAAATATTTCTCTTTCATTGCCAGCCTGTAGCAGGAAAATGAGATGAAAGAAAGTAGGTGGAGGCAGAAATTTATTCCTGTGCCTTGCAGATTTGATCTTCCTCTCCTCCCTGACCCAAGGCCTCTCTCAGTTATCCTCTGTAGTTCAGTCATGTAAAGAAGCATCCTAGCTGGTTCACCATCTTTGCATTTTTGGAGCAAGAGTCATGGGAGCAGTACTGTTGTCACACGTCTGACGCTGTTCAGTTCAGATGTCAGTTGGGGCAGGAAGAATAGCGCAGGAGCCCAGAACAGACAGGTTCCCAGTGATCAATGCAAGTTCTACTCAGCGAATCTAGATGACAGCAAACTGGAGAAAGAAGGTCCAGACTTCCAAATGAATGAAATATTTCACTTTAAAGCTACTTGAAATGAAACAGTTCATAGAATTTTCCACTTTACCAGGAATTATTTCCCCTGTAAGTATACAAATCATGTTGATTGTTGTCTTGGGGTCTATACTGATTGGCAGCTATCTCACACTTGAAAAAGGAAAGGAAGCTAGGAAGTGTTGAATGAAGGCAGCACTATAGGTGTGCAGCTTCCTGGTCTGTGCCCCTTTCCCAGGCAACAGAAAATCTGCTCACCTCAGAGAACCTCAGAGCTGAGGGAAGGAATATTAAGTAGGAGAAAAAAAAAAACAGTAGATCTATCTACTTTCATAACTTCCTCTCAAATCAATGTTCCTGGATATTGTTTATTTTAGGATAGGAGTTTATGCTCAGCAACGATTTCTCCTTGCTTGTACATGAAATTCCTTAGATTGATAATCCATTCTACACAGTCTTATGTAAAGTTTAACCTCCACATAACCTTTAATTTTCTCAGACACTATTGAATGATTATATTTGTGGGTCACTATCCCATTTCCACAATTCCAAAAACCAGAAAGCTCTAAATTGGAATTTTTTTTGTAATGTTTGGGCTACACCTGACTTGAACTGTCATAAAACTATTAATTTTATTTTTTTTCTCATTCAATGGGTTATTGGTACATTTTTCTGAAGGAATGTGTCTATGTTAGCAGTGTAGATATTATACAGAATTCACTACATGTGCTCCATTACTCAACATAATAAAACAATTTTGAAATCTAGTTCAAGGGTTTCATGTTAGAGATTGCAGACATATATTATCCTCACATTAAAAGCTGAAACTGAGGGCCAGTGAGGTTAAGTGCTTGGTATAACCACATAGCCAAGAAATGATGGATTTCAACTTAGCTATGGCAGACAATGGTGGTTTCTTTTTCAACTGAACTGTGACCAAGTTCAGTGAATTCTTTGTTTTGGGGTCAGGGAATTATTTTGATGCACCACTTTTTAAAGGATGAATGGAAGATATGTTTGAGAACTGCAGCCATAGGCAAGCTTTCGCTGTCAATCCATCACTCATTTTGCGGAAGATGGTAAAGCTTCCACTGTCCTTTTAGTTTGCAAAAGTCTATTCATCTCATAAACCTTTCTCTTTACCATTTGTCCCTGGGTGCACACTGGCTTCCTGACATCTCAAACTGAATGTCTTCTTAGCAATACAAACAAAACACATTGAGAACGTACAAATTGCAAATACAACTCCAGGCCCTCCATTTGCAAAACTCTGAGCACGGCAGTCACTGTCATGCCTCTGTCTTCAGTTCTTCATCTCTTTCTAGTCTGTTACTATCTTCTTCTGTTTTTCCTTTTTCAACTTGCCAGGGAGAATGCTGTCTGGTCCATCCCTTATTTTAAATGCTTTTTTAAAAAAAGGCTGATTCCCCCCCACCACCCCCATTTTTCCGGTCACATGTCTCATCTTAGTTGATTCGGTGATTTAATTGATTTAGCAGTGCATCTTCAGAATTCCATGGCTGTAGTTATATTTATCGTTGAAATGGAAAAGTGTATAAGGCAGAACTCAGATGTCTTCTCTTAGACTGTCAAAACGAGAGACCAGGCAGGGTGGCTTAAACCATAGGCATTTCTCATAGTTACAGCAGCTGGGAAGCCTGAGACCAAGACACTGGCAGGTTAGACTCTTGGTGAAGGTCCACTTCTGTGCTTACATCCCTCCCATAACTGCCTTCTTGCTGTGTGCTCATTTATGGAGAGATTGTTCTGGTCTCTCTACCTAGTCTTAGGACACTAATTCTGTCCTGGGGACTTACCCCCATGAAGTCATTACGCATAATTACCTCCAAAAGTTCCCATTCCCAAGTACCTCTATGTTGGGACTTAGACTGTCAACAGTGAATTTTTTTTTGAGGTGGACACAGTTCAGTGCATAATATATTTAAGGCAAACACGTTCCTTTAATATTTAAAAATTCTAGATAGTATACCTAATATTAGACTGGGAATCAGAAAGTTTCTGGTATTTTTCCTTGCTACTTACCACTTAATCTTTGGATTTCTGTTTCATTATGTATGAAAGAATGGGGTAGACTAACTGATACCCATGTAATACCCCAGTTTAAATAACGTTATCAAGAGTCATAGCACTATGTTCATGTATAAAAGGAACAACACAGAAATATTTCTTAAGTGCACTTAAAAGACTTTTCTGTAACCACTTTTTTTATTAGTGATTTATTTTCATCTTTTCTGAGTTTCTACAAGTGGATGTTTCATTAATTCCATAGATTTCAGATTCATTTTTTTCAACAACAACTCAATATATCTTTATCATGGATAATAATTGCCTTTTTTGAGGGAGAGAGAAAGAGGGTGTGGGGAGGGATGAAAATGGTGAATGGGGAGAACACAACAGACTACTGTATAGGACTGTGGGTTCTTGGTGGTGGGAGAGCTTTGGTGACCACACCAGAGGGGAAAAGTTCTATACTGTCAAATTATTAACAAAGATGTAAAACAATGGCACTTCATTAATAAAAAAAGTAAATTAGCAAAATGTTGCCTTTTTGTCTCTTAATTTTTTCTCTTGCTCTCTTTTTTTGTTTCTATTCCTCTTAGAGGCACATCTGACTTTGCTATTTTGTAGAATTGGTAGAACTGCACTTTGTTACAAGAATTTAGAAATAAATGAGATAAAAACCCCATTTTTAAAAAGAAATAATTTCTGTACAACATTAGGTCTCAAAATTGAACATTGACATGGTTCTCTTTTTAAAACTAAGAAAGGCATAAATCTCTACTGTGTTTTTAAGATTTCATTAAGAATGGGAAAAAATTACATGTTAATTTCTTTTTGGTAAACTGTTCTAAACTAGCCCTGATATATCACTTCAGATGTATAAAGAGATAAAATTGTCGCCTATTCAGGTTGGAGGTGATTTTGCCCTTTGTATTCGGTCACACTACTCTGTAGCCATTTGCTTTAAGTCAGCCCACTTTTCAAAGATGTAGCTGTGTAGACTTTAGGGGGCTGTCAATTCTCCTGTTCCCACAATGCTCTGGAAGAGTTCTAGGTCTCCAGACACCTCTAAAAAAGGCAAGTCGCCCAATCAAAAATTGGGGAGAAGAACTAAAAAGATACTTCTCCAAAGAGTAAATACAAATGGCCAACAGGCACTGCTCAATGTGCCAACAGGCAATTGCTCAATATCACTAGCAATCGGAAATGCAAATCAAAAACACAGTGAGATACCACCTTACACCAGTAAGAATGGCCCACATCCAAAAAACAGACAACAACAAGTGCTGGCGGGGATGTGGAGAGAAAGGAACACTCTTACACTGCTGGTGGGAATGTAAACTGGTCCAACCACTATGGAAAACTGTGTGGAGGACCCTCAAATCAATGAAAATGGAACTACCATTTGACCCAGCAATTGCTCTCTTGGGAATCTACCCAAATGAGACCTCAATGTGGGTACAAAGGGACACATGTGCCCAGGTGTTTACTCCAGCACTATTTATAATTGCAAGGACTTGGAAGCAACCAAAATGACCCAAAACAGATGACTGGATGAAAAAAATGTGGTGTATATACACAATAGAATATTACTCATCAATTAAAAATGCTAAATTTGATGATTTTATGATAACATGGGTGTACATAGAAGAAATCATATTAACAGAAACAAGTCAAAAGGAAAAAGACAGAAACCAAATGGTTTCACTAAGGTATGGGATGTAGGAAAAAAATAAACTAAAGCCATGAGGGAAAGTCAAAACAAGTTGAACACCAAACTGAAGCACACAACTTGGGGCAGGGGGGCAAGGAGGGGAACAGTGAGGAGGGTGGGGGTGTGTGAATCCCTGGGATTACAAAGATATGAAATTTATATATAAATAAATTAAAGAAAATGAAAGAGTCAAGTCCCGTAGTCGGTGACTCTGAAGAGGCTGCTGATCTGATCCCCTGACAGATGACAAGATGTACTGAGCCTCTGGGACAGACATGTCAGAATGTTACTAAGAGATAACCCTGCTGCCAAAGAAGGGAAAGGAAGCAGATGTGAGGGCAAGATTCAGGTGACAGCCTTGGCGTTACAGAGATACAGGACATGATGTGGGAGGGAGAGAGGTAAGTTGGCATTTGGCAGTACATGCAGAGGAGACCTGCCTGTGGGCGGTTAAAGTTTCAAAGATTTCTGACCTTCTGCCTGCCAACTTGGAATTAGATTTCTTGATGGAGGGAGAGGAGGAGGGAAGGGGTGAAAAAGGCAGATGCCAAGAGAGATTATTGACCTGGCAACCAGACAAAATTTCATGCTGTGGCTGGCACCTGAGGCAGAGGGGCAGAGTGGCGCAGCTCTTCGGTGTAACACAAAAGGCTGGATGCCAGTTTCAGCTTCCAGAGAGTGACTTGAGGTGGCCTTTTCCATTGACAGGAAAAAAAAATAGTCCCTAGAGAAATAAAAGAAAAAAAAAAGAAATTTAATATAATAAATACATATATTAATTATATATATATAATTTAATTTAAAGCTTTAAAGGATTGGCATTAAGAAGCTGCCTTTCTCTGATATGAGAATCATAATCTCTCGTTGCCACATATATAATGCTTAAACAAAGCCCCAATAGTATGGCCATTTTCCATACAAGACTCAGGTAGTCTTCGACATTCACTAGCAGTGACTAAGAGGTGACTTTTCTACATCCCAAATTGACCCAGCACTATACCGTTTTCTGGGATACCAGATTCACAGATGCCACTGGAACACAATTATGTTGCCACACAAATCAGGAAACTTTAAATTTAGCAGCATCCTTCCAGGATTTTGCTGGGGGCTCTTAGCCTTTCTGAATTACCCAGTCCCATATCACTATGTGCCACTAGATGTCACTGTTACTCGTGTCTTTGTGTCTGACTTTTCCGCAAACCTTTTCTTGGTCAGGATGCAATTTTCAGGAGCGGGTAATGCTGTCTGTGCGGGTTTAAATATAAAGACCTCTTTACCTGGCATTTTCGTTGAAAAACAGATACTCCATATGTCGTGTTATTTGGCTGCACTTTCCCTTTCTGTTTTTGAAAGAGAGAGACTGAATTAAATGCATTTCTTCCCACCAAAGCACCTTCCCCTCTGTCCTTACTAATTGTTATTTCTCCCTTAAAATGTAGTTCTCAGCTCCATATTATGATGAATATTTGGTAGCAAATTAGGAAAATGACTGTACTATGGACAGTCAGAATATTTGCCTGGGCTCCAAATGTTTCTTTTCTAATCTCTTTTTATTTCAAGGAACTTCAAAGTGCAGTGTTGAGCTTCCTTAGGGAAAAGATGATGGTGACAAAACCTCAGAGAAGAGACCTGAGAGTTTTCATACCTCCTTTGGGATGCACCCTAGAATGCAAGAGATAAAAGATGGCCTAAATTTCAGATGGTTTGAAGGATAGTGCTTGGCACACACATTTTGTTTTTTTGCTCATTTTGTTTTTTTTATCTTTTATTAAATATTGGATACAGCTATATTTTTTAAGATATGACCACTGATTAATATATGCCAGAGCACTATTTAAACATGAAATTAAATATATAGTCCATATAGTAACAAATAGTAACACAGCCAAATGGTAACACATTTATAAATTTAAAAAATAGATATTAATTATAGACCATTAAGTGAAGAGGTCTCAACATAATGTCATTACAGCTAGGGATAGTCAGTAATAAGTAATAATAAGATAATAAAATTAAAAATGAAATAAACTTTACTGAATATATCTTAAAAAAACAATTAAGGTTGTAATTGAGTTGGTACAAAATGAATCAAATTTATTTCTTTTTTGAACTTTATCTCTCACCACTTAATATTGTGTCTTCAGCTGTTGGCTGCCCACAACAGTTACTAAGCCAATCGACCTCCAAACTAGGGCTACTCCAATCTGTTTTCTCCTAGCTGTGATGCCACAGGAGTTATGGATTACTCTGGTCTGTAATTTTATCCCCTAAAGCTAACTCTCAGCTATGGGCTAAATGCCAACTCACTCTGACTCAGGTTGGAACAATAGTCCCAGAGGTGAATTTACCCTGGGCAGTTTTGATGTGGCTTCAGATTATTTGGGGGTTTATTTTCTTCTCAACGCACCTCATTGTTTTCCTTTTCCTTTTCCCTCTCCCGTTCCCACTATTTTTATTTTCCCTATGTGAAGATTTTATTTGTTGTTGAACTGTATTAGAGAAACATAATCACATCTGCATAGTTTTGTTTCACTTTCTTAACAAATGACTGCAAACGTGATGGTTATTCCTTTGCAGTTTGGAGGTCAGAAGCCTGAAACCACTTTCTTGGGTTGGATTGAAAGGAAAGTTCTTAATTTCGTTGCTGTATTCCCTCTGGAGTATCTAGAAGATCTGTTTGCTTGTCTTTTTCTGGTTTCCCAGCTACATTCTTTGCATTCTTTGTTTCCTGGGCCTAGTTTTTCCAAGCTGGGAGTATAAGTCTTTCACTCTCTCTCACTGCTGAAATATCAGCATTACTTTCTTTTTTTGGGTCAGGTCTCTCTTTGTTCCTCCCTTGGGACAGTTCCTCCCTCAGACTGACCACAGTCTGAGCCCATCTGGATAACCCAGGTTAATATTCCTGTCTTTCTTTGAAGGCTATGTTCTATTAACCACAGACTCCTAGCTGTATGTTTAGCTAATTTATTTGGTGGCTCTTAATTTCAGTTTCCCTGCTTATGGTTCTACTATGAGGATTTAAGGGAAATGTTTGGAAAGGGCTTAGCATTGCACCCATATGGTAAGTCCAATTTAAAATAATTTAAGTGCTGATAAGAACGGCTCCTACTATTAAAGGGGAATTATCTTGAAGATCTTCCATATACCTTTACAGTAAACTCTAGTACTATAAGAAATTAGTACTTTCTAGCATCTGTTCTTATTACTTCACCAAAACATTTATTTCAAGGTTACCAGTCTCTTTTCAGCTGGTCAAATTCAAGGACCAATTCTTGAACTTCATTTTAGCAACATATAATGGAACTGATCTCCTAATTTACATGCAAACATTCTCCTTACTTGGCTTTTGTCATATCACATTTTTCTGGTTTTCTTCCTCTGTCACAGGGTATTTCCCCTCTTGTTTTCTCAGCCATCTTCTCCTTTATCCCACCACAAAATGCTGGTGCTCCTCAGAACTCTTTTCTGAGCACTCTTTGTCTATCATTATCCTGAAGTGAGGAATTGCATGGCATGCTTAGTGATTTTAGAGGCTGGGCATGGTGGTGCATGCCTGTAAGCAACAGCCTAGGAAGCCATGGCTGGGTCCAGAGATCACGGTTCAAGTTCCGCTGGGGGCACGTAGAGAGACCTAGTTCCAAAAAATATAGCTGGGCGTGGGTGGTGTGCGCCTATAATCCCAGCTACCTGGGAAACAGCCTGGGGATTGCTTGAGTCTGTGGTACCCTGGGCAACGGGAGCCTGCAGTTCCATGGGCAAAAAATAGTGAGACCTAGTCTCAAGAAAAAAAAAAAAAGAAGTTAGTTCTGGACTTGTAAGTGTAGGACAGAGATGACAGAGCTGTGAGTGGAGTGACAGAGTTTCAGTTCTGTCCCCCATGCTTAGCAAGGAGAACTGAGCTTCCTACATGTTGGTAAAATACCACTAATTGTACCTGCAACTTAGGTAGAGCTACAAGTATTCTTGTGTGTGAGCAGGTTCATTTGTGGATGGTACTGAGCTGGAAAGGACTAGACTTAGCTTCAGTTTGGTCTACTAACCAAGAGTCCATGCAGGGGGTGATCTAAAGTGCCCCTGAAGAACCTACAAAGAGCCAACATTTCAAAGGTGAAGATGACAAACAGGCAGTGTTCTCTAGAGAAACAGCAACAACTGAAAGAAAGAGAATGGTGAAATTTTCATCAGATATTGTAGGACTCAAGGGACCAGATGTCTCTCTACTTCCTCTCATGGCTACTGGAGCTTAGATGGAGGGTGTTGCCTCTGGAGACCACACCCCAACATCACTTTCCCCTGCCTCTTAATAATACTCCAGTCAGTAGTGTGTCTACTTGGGGAAGGGAGAGATGTGAATGGGATATCTAAGCATGGCTAGAGGACTTTAAGGAGTTTGTAACTAGGCTGAAAGAATACATTTGAAGGTTAAAAAATTTTCCAGGTTTATAGTTCATTGAGTTCAGATTCTTGACTCAAATGAAGTAACCATGTATTATTTAATTTTATTAATATTTTGATGTGCATAATAAGCTTCAAGTTAACTGTTAATATTTCCACAGTTCAGATGGGTAAGATGAGGTTTCATTAGGTTAAGTGACTTGCTGAGGGCAAGATATGGATGGGGGGAGAGGGTTGAAACTCTAATTTCCAGGTTTTGAAGCCTGTGCCTTTTATAATACACTATACTGTTCAATATGCCATAAGTGAAGTTGGTGTCACAAACAGGGCAGGTTTATTTTTATTTATTTGTTTGTGTTTTCTTTTAGTCATCTTTGTCTGGTTGCTTGTCCCCTTGGGGATTCCCTCTCTTTCCTAACCTCTGGTCACTTGTCTCCTCTCTCGTTACTGTTCACTGGTCCATATTAAGTCCTTGAGTTTCTTCTTTTGCTGGAGCAATGTCCTTTTCCTGGGTGAGGATCGGTGTTTCTGGGGCACAGTTGATCATGCTGCTCAGATTTCCAGCCTTGTGTTGAGCAGTCAGTCTGATCTCATTTGGAGTCCGTTAGTGCCTATTCCTCCTTGTGGGATTTCTCCTCCATTCTGCTCTCAGTCTCTTTTTGGTGAGTCTGTGCTCTGTCCTTTTTTTAGTGTTTGTTTTATCTGCCTCACTCATGCCACCCCCCCCCCTTTGTAGTTCTGGCCTCTGGCTTGGTTCCTCTCCTTTGCTGGTTGAGAAGAAATTCCTTCAAGGAAACAGATGTCACCTGCTGGTTGGTCTCTTCGATCCAGGGCTTTTAATCATAGCTCTCACCTCATTTGTTTCTTCTATTGGATAATTCATGGTTTTCTTGTTCCTGATGATGACTGACTGGAGCAGGAGTCAACCAGAGGGGGTTAGTGTCCCCCTACCACCTTTCACTCCCCGGCGGGTCTTCCCCCATTGCAGACCTGGAGGACCCCTGTGGGGTGCCTGCACCACAAGCAACAGGGCCAGTTTAAATAGTTGTAACCAACTGACCCTGATATTATAATCTTACATGGGGGTGAACTACAGGTACAAAGCAAATAATTGACAATGGTATTATGGCAATTCCAATTTGAAGCTAGTTCTGCTAAAGCTACAGAAAGATCTATAGTCCATTTCCATTTGTTGTTTATCAGATAACCCCTGAATTATTTTAACCATAGTTTATGATTATTTTTGTATTGTCTATTCCATATTGACTTTTCTCCCCCCATACTTCTAGCCTGTACAGTGTGTCAGCTCCCCGTCCCTTTAAAGTCATCTTACCAGCAGCCATGAACCAGGGCTTGCACATAATAGGCACTTGTCATGCAACCATCCTGTTTGTTACACCAATTATAGTGCAAGCATCTGAAACTTGAGTAGGCTCTTTATTGCTTTTGGAGTTATACAGACTCACCAGGCAGGGAAGAGCAGGACCAGGGGGTCTGGAAGGCAGGGGACCCCCTAACCTCCCTAGGAATCCTTTATACTCCTTATCTGACCTCTTTCTCTCTCTGGCATTTTCTTCACATTCTCTCTTTGCCACTCTCACTTGTCTCCTCCCCTGTGCTCGCTCACTCACGTGATGCTGCTATTTCATCCTTTCCTCCCAGACCCAGGGGTTGCCCACTTGCTCATGTGCACACCCACTGGGCCAGGCATCTCTAATCATGGGGAGGGTGCAGTGACACAAGTGCTGGTCATAGAGGCTAATGGAGGACAAAGCCTGACCAACTCATTTAACCTAGAGCACTCCATAAACATTTCTTTAATAAATTAAAGAATGAGGAAATGATACTTAAACTACCACCTAAAGTCTGCCTTAAAGAGCTAAAAAATGGCGAAAAAGGAGGATGTTATGTATTGGATATGTACATTCAAGATTGTATGCTGAAACCCTTCCTATTCCCTTCCTCCCTGCCATGTGATGTACTAGGAGATGGGAGGTCTAGAATAAGATGAGGTTATGGGGGTGCAGCCCTCACAAACTGGATTGGTGTTCTGCTGATCCGTGAGACAACGTACCTTTTCTCTCTGCTGTTTGCCAAATCCTGTTTCTCTTCTCATCTACTTGGTTATAGTCACAGTGTAATCCTTCAAGTTTCCAGAAATGGGAAGGTTATTTCACCCCTTAGGATCTTTGCCCATGGTCTTTCTTTTTTCCGGGAATATTCACATGTGCTGCCCTTTGTGTGACTGACTCCTACTCATCCCTTGGGGCTTGGCCACGTATGGTTCTCTTTTCTGCTATTTCTGCTATTTTCTCAAACCACATCTTTGTTTCTCCTTTCAGAATACTTTCAAAGAAGAGAATGACCCATTCACTGTCTTTCACTCCAAGTTAACTGTTAGTGCCCCAAGAAAAAGTTCCATGTCTTTTCTCAGCTGTTGTACTCCCCAGTATAATTATGGTCATGGAATAAATATTAAAACAAATGTTTGTTGAATAATTGAAAACTTTAAAAGAAAAAGATGCCATCTAACATCATTAAGAGAAAAGATTCTGGGACTGGACTTCCTTGAGTTCAAACTGTCTCCTAGTGTTGGCTTGGCCAAGTTGTTCTCTGTGCTCAGGGTCCTATCTTTAAAGTGAGGACAACAGCACCCTCATAGGATAGATTTGAAGATGAAACTCTTGATGTATGTGAACATACTTGAAACTTGGTGAGCTCTATGTATCTCTGGCAAGAGGGAAGATGGATGTAGACCCCTGTGCTGTGAACCTGAAGGAGAGTCAGCCTGCAGGGGGTGCCTGTGTGTGGAATGGATGAGCTTTAGTCCCGCCACTGAGGGCCTAGTGCAGATCCCGGCTGCAGCCTGGGCAGGGTGAGGAGCAGGGTACAGTAGCTAAATGAAAGAGACCCTCTGGCAAAAAGGGCAGTGTGTATTCTGTCTGAAAGAGGGACTCCAGGATGGGTGCCATCTAAGACAATGTGGTTCTCATCTGATTTTGCTTCCAGCTTGCCAGGGAGTAAACTGCTCCTGGTTTTGGCAAGGATTCACGAAACTGATATTTTGGAATTTGTTTTTCTCCACGAAAAAAAAAGCTTGATTAACAATTATAGAGAGGAGAAATGTGCTTGCTTGCAGACCTGTGGGTTGCAAATTGCTTATAATTCTCATCTTACTGTCTGCCACCAAAATACCTCAGCCTGACAAGATCAGAGCTACTGTCATCCTTTTACATTTAATTTTAATTTACACGAAATAATGTTCTCCCTGCTCCATTTCTTCCAATTCTTTCCTTCTCCTCCCCTGTTCATTTTTCCTTATCATTTCAAAGTTGCACCTTTCAGCAATGTCATCTTCTTCTGCCATAATGTGCTTCACCTTTATAGGTCTAATAAATGCATTATTTTCATTTCAAGTTTATGTCCTCTGTGGTCACACTTCTTAGCTATAGAATTAAACTTAGAAAAAATTAATAAGCTGACTATATTATAGAGATAAGACAGCGCTAAATCAGGGTCAAAGGACAGTACGAAAGTCAGGGTAGGGCACTATCTATGGGGTTTACCCAGGGGTTCAGTTGCAAGACCTCTCAGGATCAAGGTCCAAAATATTGGTGCTTAGCTGACAAGTGATTAGGGGAAAGGACAGGGTTTGTGGTGGCTGGCTGCCTCACCCCAGATAGTATCTGCTGTGCTCAGTCGTCCCAAATAAAGAACACCCATGCAAAGTGGCACCATCCCATCAACAAAGGCCTGAATCTGATGGTACACTGGCAAGAAGTGGGCCAGGATGCAACTTAAGGTGGCAGCTGGAGATGCTCACAGGTGACACTGTAGCAGCCCATACAACAGTGACCTGGACAGCATTGGAAGGTAGACCAGACGGCAGCAGAGGTAGTCCTGGATAATCAGACGCGGTGAACAGCTTGCAAAGGTGATCAGACACAGAGTGCTGGTCACCTGTCAATTGTATTAGATAGCATTGGCTAGTAGTGCTGGTCATCACTGGTCACCAGGAGGCTATGTCAGTAGCTCTTTGTGAGCTATTGCTTTGAAGAGCTAACAGCTCTTTGAGACACTGGATCCTAGGCCAGTGATGTTCCTTGCAGGCTGTCAGAGGCAGAGATGGAGGCAGGTGCAGTGGCTGTGTCTCTGCAAAGATCTGTGGAATGCTGGTGACTATCATGGAGGTTGACTGCTCAGTGCTTCTTTTCTTCTGAAGCCGGCCACTGAATCCTTCTTAGGAGATTGGGAGCAAAATGAACTCAAGCTGGCTCTTGCTCTGCTGTGTTTCCTCTTTCAGGGTTCCCCACCTTACAAGCCAGATTGAACCATCTGATGGGTGCCATTTGACACCAGTCCTTTCACTTCCAGTTTATTTTTCAATCCAAATGATTAACTCATCAGCTGAGCTCAGACCTAATTGGTTCACTTAGGATCCAGCTACCAAAAACAAAAGGGAAAACCTGGTGCCGCACACACTCAATCTGCCCTGAGATCAGGGGCAGGGGGGTTCCTTGCCCTGGCTGGGGAGGGGGGGGTCCAAGGAGCCACAACTGGCTGGCTGCAGTGGGGTTGGAAGCACACAGCACGTGGTGCCCCTTTGGTGGAATTGATTGTAATAAAGCAACGGGTGGGGATGTCCTTCAGCAGTATGGGACACAGGTCCCAGAATTGCTTTGGAATGGGATCCCCTGGGAGTCAGCCATGTTGGCCTGGCACACCATGGCCCCTCTGCCAGGCTCAGTGCTACTCCAAGTGACCCTGGGTCAGGAGCCATAGGGCTTGGAGTTTGCTTCTGCTGCTGGAGTTTTCTCTGGTGTTGGGTAACCTTGCCACTGCAGCCCCACTTAAGGACGCATGCCTTTGGGACAGTGTGGTGGGGGAACACAGCTATTTTTACAGAGGTCTCAGCCAGCTGGGCCACAGGCAGGACCTGGGTGGTGGGCAGGGAAACTCCTGCCTCTGCGGCTGAAGCAGAGTCTGCCAGGGCCCTGAGAACTCTGGCTTAAACCAGGTTGGCACTCTGGTGTGGGGGAGGGGGAAGGAAGGGAAATGCTAGCAGGCTGTGGGCTAAGGCATCAGGGGGTTTGATCACAAAGACTATTTCACTCTTGTTAACAATCACTGTGGCTGACATTTCTTTATTTTGTCAAATTGTTTTGAAATTTAAGAATTAAGAGAACACCAGAGACTTCTCTGGCCACTTCACCTCCTCTTCTTTTTTTGCCTTCTCTTTCTTTTTTCCCCTTTTCTGTGCCTTTATACTTATCCTACAAGAGGAATATCACCCAATTTGCTTTGGCTATTGGATCCGACCTTGGCTTTACAATGAACTAATTTACAAAACACTTTACTTAATATATTTACTGTGATATAAAACGCTGCACTAGGCAGTAACTACTGTGAGACCGCTGCCCTTGAGATGCAGAGGTAATGGGCAACCTTAGGGATGCGGCTGGCTTTCATTTCAACTAAATAAGTATGTCTCAACTGGCTACCACTTTTAGAGACTGAATACCATCCTGGATGAATCATAAACGCCCCCTAATTTGATAATTATTTATGCTTTTTGTGCTTGTACCAGAGCTACATATTGTCGTAATTAATTGTTCTCATAATTGTTCTGCTTTGGAATATGGAGCCAGCTAGAATTCAGATTTCTTCTTTCTGGTAAATTCAGGTCAGCTTTTCCTCCCATTTGAACTCTAACTTCTTACCAAATGTCACTATATTTATATCATATGTTGAAATCTCTGAATCGCTTTACTTTTGCTAACTCATTGCCCCTTCCTGCCCTATCCATCCCCCTCAAGAGATGGTGGCTTCTATTCTTTTGAATTATTGCATCCATTTTAGAAAAGGAACTAATTATTCTTTATCTTAACAAGGAGTATCCGGTGACTGATATAGTTGGGTTCATGTAAAAATGCATAAGTGGTAGTGAGGATATCATTTTCTCCAATAAAATGTAATTTCAAAAGTGATTTAAATGGAACATAAAGAAGTACTCATGAATATGGTTGCTTTTACAGCTAATGCAGATATCTTACTTCAACCACAGATATCCCTGAGTGCCTTACACTTAGCAGGTTCACAGTAAATGTTTCTTACATTAGCAGTTTTCTGATCCAAATTTTGTGCCAGCTCTTGAAAAATTTAGATTGTGTTTAGAAATGTGTATATATATATATGGATGGATCACATATTTTCTAAAGTGATATCATAGCTAGTGAACTGGATAATTGTGTGTAGATGTGGCCCTTAAAGACTGTCTCATGATCAACACTTCTCCCTCTGTTGCATCAGGATCTCTTCATGTGTCCTGACTTGCAATCCTTCCTTTAATTATATGCAAAGCTTTGCTTTTCTCCAGCACATGCTTTGCTGCACTGTAGGATGTTTTGTGACAATTATAAATTTACTTCTGAATTTTCTGCATTACAGATTTCAATTCAGTTCAATAAAATTAACTGCAATTAAAAAATGTATATCACATATTGTATATATTTGAATGCTTAGAAGATAACAATCTTTCCATGTTACTGACTTTGGTGAATCTCATCACTGCTGTGAAAGAGAAACACAGGAAAGCAAAATACCCTCAACATCTGAGCAGAAAAGATTCTGGATATAAATCTCCCATAAAAATAGTGATAACCATTAACTCCTTTGATTTTTGATTCTTTTATTCATAATTTTAAAAATGTACATTATTGATGTTATCAGTCAGATCTTCCCTATGGGACTTTTCCCCCTATTTTTTTTTTTTTTTTTTTTTAAGAACTCTCACAATTTATGTGGGACTTTGTTTGACTTGGGCTGTATTGTTCATATGGTGAACCTTTATAGTTCGAATACATGTCAGTTGTTAGCAAAATACCTTCAGATACCAGGCTGGGCCTCAGTCGGGCTCTTGTTCTCCCAGCCTTGGGAATTTCACTGCTGTCCCCTTCCTAGTTTGTTGCTATGTAACTGAATGTTGACACTAGATTTTATAATTCCTAAAGGTATGTTGTACCGAGTCTTGCTGCTCTCCTGTTTTTTTTCTCCACAGCTTCTTTGTGATGTAAGATGTCTTCCTGATCCTCAACTTCATAGTCCTTGCTCTGAGAACAAATCTCAAAAATTGCTATCAACTGCTAGTTCTGGATCATGAAAACTTTGAAACCTGATGCAAACTGCTGACTTCTTTGTTTTCCTTAGGCAAATTATCGTTTAGAAGCGGTATATGCCTCATCTAAAAAGTATTTCATAATTATATGTAAAGCATCTTTCAAGTAAGTTACAGTAGCAGACTTATCAGCATATATTAAAGCTTCCAGATGACTCATGTTGTGTTTTATTGATGTCTATATATTAGCCCATGCTAATCTTTAAGGCGATATAGAAGTGGGACCAACATGTAGTACTTTACTCCTTTGTAATAAAGG
Source organism: Uropsilus gracilis (assembly GCA_004024945.1). Taxonomy (NCBI): domain Eukaryota; kingdom Metazoa; phylum Chordata; class Mammalia; order Eulipotyphla; family Talpidae; genus Uropsilus; species Uropsilus gracilis. Next base: position 26,542 of record PVHY01002953.1, on the reverse strand, counting down.
AATAAATTAATCAAAGCTTCATTGTTTCTGAACAAAGATACTTCCACTATCGCAAAACACTGTCAGTTTTCTAATGCTCTGTTCAATTTTACATTGCATAAAATTTCAACTCATCTACCTTCAGTTCTGTCTGCCTTTTATTTCCTCTGGTTGACCACTATGCCCTCCTAATTCTTTCAAGAGGGAAACATGCTGACACATATGTGTGTATAAAATGAGAAACTGAATCTAGAGGCATATCCAATGACTATAATATTTGTAGGGAATATTTTGCTCACTGCTCCAGACTCCCATTCTAACTATAAAAGTTCTGGTGGTGGTAGGCCCCTGAGTCCACTAGAATATGAATTCCAGTGAGATTTTGTCCAGGACTATGGTTCTCACACTTTAATGTGTGTATGGATCATCAGGGACCTATTCTAATTTAATAAGCTTGGGACTCGGCCTGAGATTCTGTATTGCTACAAGTTTGGCTCTTGAACCAATCTTAGAGAAGCAGAGCACTCTTAGTTTTAAACATAGATCCTAAGACTCTCAATAAAATGGATGTTTTTATATTACTATTCAGCAAATTGAACCCAAATAGAAGGCCTCCGGCATTCTCATAATGCAACTGTCAACCCAGGGCTCTGGGAATACCTAAATCTTTGTTTTGAAGAGGGCTGAACTGCCACAGAGACTGAAACTGTTGTATAGGTTATCTCAGAGTTCTGTGGAATTGTAGAGAAATTACTTGGGTGGATGGGGAAAACAGCACCTGGATCCCAGTGTTTTGAGTTTGAACATAGATTTGCCTCCTCTTGGCTCTGTGAGTCTGAACAAGTCATATATATTCTTTTAGTCTGTACAAATTCACAGTAACAGTAAGTTCCAACTTCATGTGTTTGCTTTGATATCAAATACAAGAATATATATATATATATATATGTTTTGTAAATGTCAAGTGCTATGCAAATATTAGTTGAAAAGCCTGTACCTTAGCCATGATGATTTACTCTCACATCAAAACACTTGTGTTGCCTGAGATCCTTCTGTTGTTTATTAGCAAGTGAACATTCTGAAAAACATAGGTATTTCAGTGTCCCTCTGGGTGTCATTTGTGTGCAGTTTTGGTTACAATTCTATAGTTAAAAATCACCATTTACTTTTTTGCTGAAACACCAGTATTGTCATTACCACCTCCAATATGTCTCTAAGAAGGGAAAGAGATGGGTTACATATATATGAGAGTTGGTATAGTGCTCTGTTTGGGAGAACTAGTTTGAGTTCTGAGGCAGTTGTGGATGGTATCCTGAGTTACCCACAGTTTCTCATAATTAATCAACACAGAGGTACACTCAGGCTGAGGAGACGTGACGTCCTCAGTTACCTAAGGAAGAAAGTTGGCCTGCAGGCAGCTTGCATTTTAATTGATTTCTTGATGAGCACTGACTTTATTAAATTCTAGACAAAATGCCCTATGGCATATATCAGTGATAAGTGACAGGAAAGACATTAAAAGTTTAGTGAACACTTAGAAATTCTTTATCAGCAGGAATTTATTGAATGCCCCCTGGATGAGAATAATAATGTTTGCATTTATAACATGCAAATCATTCCCACAAATTCTATTTATGACACACAGTTTTCATTGAGTCTATTCCCTTTTCTAATATAAAACCCATCTTTATGGGGCTTTGATTCATCATTATACATGTCACAGACCTCAGCAAAATTTCCATTTCAGGGAGACACAATATATCTTTGAGGGAAAAAGTCAAAAAGGAGTAAGGAGAGAAGGAATAAAGAAAAAAAGGAAGAAGGGTGGGAAGAAAGGAAGAAGAAAAGAAAAAAGAGACTCAAGACACAAATGTTGCTTTTATTTTATTTAACTCTTCTCTCCATTAATGCCCAAGAAAGGAAGAAATGGATTTGAACAATGAAATACATCAGACATTATGTCAGGCATTTTGAAGTTGCTATCTTACTTAATTTGTCAAAATGTACATCTTTGCAGAAACTGAAAAGTTCAATAGCTGCTCTGATGTGTGTTTAGTTTGATTTAGGCTCACTTTCTGCTTTTCTTTATAAACCCTCTCTGATTTTTTTCAAACCCAGCCATGTCTTTTCATGCCTGTCATTCCCTTCTACAGTTAGAATACTCTGAGGATTTGTCACTGAAGATATTCTAAGCAACCAAGGTCTTTCTTTGAAGACAGCATTTTGATCAAGGCAGATGATACTTTCTAGATCTTATTTAGAGGGTCACCCAATGCTGAGGAGGTCCCACTTGGGACTAATTGACTCATCATCTCACTGCATAGATTTGCTGACTGAAGAAGGTGTCCCAAGGTGTGTTGGGAGCATTTGCTTCAGGCTGCTCCACAGTGTTTGACTGTGTCTCAGACCTCTGCTGTGATGGTGACCTTCATTGGAAGACTAGTGCGGACAAAGCAGAGGTCAGCAGACATTTATGAAAGTTTGGAGTTAAGGGATATTTAGAAAAAAACAAGTTTTTATTTTCCAGGAATACATGGGAATACTTGATCTGACAAGTAAATATGCATCTATACAGAGGATGTTAGAAATAATGTAATATTTTTCTCTTACTTGTTAATAACCAGAACTTTTCTAAATGTTTGATGCTTATATTCAATCATTTATATATAATATAATTTATGTTTAATCATACCCAAAGCCTTGTTAAGAAGTAGTCCCAAAGGAATCACTCTAATGAATGATAAGCATCTCTTGCATTGAGCATATTAATTTGCTTATATGCAAATGATCTTAAGCACTTGAACAGTTTGACTTAAGAAGGATAAACATTATCTTTGTAATCTTGTATATGATATTCATTTGCTTAGCAAGCCCTTTTCTGATGGATTATATAAAGGCAAACCTTGTAATCAACTGAATACAAATTATTCTCAGTTTGGAAAAACATTTTAATGAGGTTTTATAATCTAAGTTCCACACTTCTCCACTGCCTGATTGAATATGGACACTCAAGTTGATATAATGGCTTATAGTTTTACACTGATTTTTAGGTCTTTATTTTTTCTATGGCCTTTTAGAAATCCTAGATAATTTTATTCATCTAATTACATGTAACTCTACCTGCTTTTTAAAAAAACTACTGCATAATACTCTATAGTATGAACATATCAAAATATACTTATCCATTCAACTATATTCAACTACATTAAAAAACCAAAATAACCACTTTAAGAACTGTATGATTGTGCCTGGTCTTTGCTTAAAAAATTACATAGACTCCAAAAACATATATATTATGTCCTTTATATAATATTTCATTAAATAAATGGTCAACCAAACGAATCTCTAGGAAAACTGTGCTAAATTTTATTCCTAATATCAAATTCTTCATAACCTTTTCTTTTTATTAAAAATCTTAGTTTTTCAATATTTCCTCTTCACTACAATTAAATAATTTGAAATCTTGTATTCTAGTTATTTGTGACAGCTCATCAAAGTACAGAAACTTCCTTTGTGCTCTTCCAAGTATCTTGCTTATAGATACTCTACAGATATTTTTGGTTTCAATTAAACTAGATTGTTTAGTGAATTCTGGTATTTAGACGACCAATTTTTTTTTTTAACCTTCATTTGTATCATTATACTTTGGAAGAAAAAGCTTTTAAATGTTGAGTTGAGAGGTTAATACTGATTTGAACACCCCCCAAACAAGATCTATTGGTTGTTCTTGATTCTCAATGAGTTGATCTACTTTATTTTTGCCATTGTCTACATGAAGCACAGCATCAGAATAAATGCTGAGTATCTTGAACTCAATTTACCAATTGCTGCAAAATTGAAAAGAGAAATTATATGAACTATAATTTCTATTATGAAATATTCATATAAATGAGTTTCAATCTGTTATAATAAAATATTAATATAACTTTTAAGTAGACAATTAAAGAAACATGTTTACTGTCAGTATGGCAATTCTAATCTATTATTCCTCAATTTGGTAAAAGAAAAAAAAAGGTAGTTGAAGATTAAGTAAATATAACATTATTAGGTAGGTACTTACTTTTCTCTAGGAAAACTTTACAATACTGTGAAGTTTCCATATGTGTAATTATCCTTTGGAACATCTTATCATGCCAAAAAGAAAACAATCTGACATATATTTAGACATGTACTCATAGCCGTCTATTTAGCACCAATTTAAATCACCTTCAAATCCAGTGAGATTCTTTGCCATCCAAGTAAGGGGCTTAGTCAAGGAATAATCAATTGCTCAGAAGCTAGGAATTGGTGGACAGAGACAGAGTGAGAATTGAAGTATCTGCCAGGAATTAATAAGCTATAATAGTATGACAGGACTCTTTTTCTTTTTTTTTTTTTTTTATGCTCCTTCATTTTCTAACTAAGGAACTTTTGAAAATGTCAGTCCCCTGTCATTTTACAAGGCAAGTGTAGCATAGGCTCAGAGCATTGGCCTGTGAACTCTGCTTCCATCAATTTCACCGCTGGCATGGAGAAACTGACCATTCTGGATGGGAATGCTACTGAGTTGCTCTCCTGAAATGTCAAAAGTTGTTATTGATTTGAACTTTTGCTTTTTATGACAGTAATAAGTTCCTTGACAGGACATTGGGGCTCCAGCTTGTCTATTTACATTACAGGGTGAAGGGAAAGTACTTCTGTTTTGTGTGCATGTTTAGCTTCTTAAGGTAGAACTTTGGAATCTGGAGGCATTTTGTTGGAATTGCTCATGTGATAGCCTCAAATTATGCAGTATACACTGTTAATACAGTGGTCACCATGACTTGGAGTATAAATCATCAATCAGGGAATAAGACTGGTATTACCATGAAGTCAATAGGGCTGTAGCATGTTTAGGGTTGAGGTTATAAGAAACCAATTTTAGTATAAAATCTCCAAGCTTTTTAAATTCAATTTTTTATTGTTACCACATTATTTTATAAATTAGAGCAAATGGATGATGTGCAGTCTTCCTCGCTCTTTTGTGTAAGGCTCCTGGTACTGAGTTTTGTTCATGCTAGGTATTCATGGCTCTTGCTCTTCCTGGTGATTGCAGCAACTATTCAGATAATTGCAGCTATCTTTATATGATTCTGTCTACAAGTAAAAAAATTAATATGTGTATATAATTCTGGAGAGAACTGCCTTTAGATTTTTATTAGTAAATTTCTACACACAGCTATGCAAATCTAGGACTTCATAAATGTCACCATATGCTAATGATTTGTGGCTTGGTAAGAAGTTTTAACTTTTTTAAAAGAGGGCAGGAATACACAGACTTTCACATTTGTAGGAATACACTATCAGTGAAATATCTGTTGAGAGACTGACCTTTTCTGAGAAGGAGGAAAAAAAAGGATTTTTTGTTTCTTTCTGCCTAGGAAGGATATTAGCACCCTCCCCCACTTTCCATTCTCAAGCTTTTCCTGAGAGGGAGAAACTTTCCATGTCATATGTCTTTGGAAGAGATAGCAGTGCAGCAGAATTGCAGCTCTTCCATACACAGTTATCCCAGTGATATGAAATACCAATTTTCTGGGATAAACTATAAGTTCAGAGAAAATAGAATTTCCTAGCATGTCAATTTTGGACAGTCGTGAGTGTCCAGCAAAGAAGACTGTGAATTGCTTCTGTCACCGTGACTGGCATAAGCACTTAAAACTGTTGACAGCTTGCAATTCATTTTACTGACTTTCAAATTATTGGCATTATTATTCATTAACTTTCATGTTACTACAATAACAAAATACATGATTAGGTAGAAAGTTTCTAAAAAAAAAAACAGAGAAAGATGTATATTATTTTCATTCAGTGGCGTTGCACTTGAATTGTTTAAACGAGCTTTAAAATTGATAAGATTCCCGAAATGTCTACATTCTTGAACTGATTAGAGATAACATTGTGTTATTAATTAGTCCTTCAGGATAAAGTATGTCTGTCTTAAGCTTTTACTATGGCTGGTATGTTTTTAGACTATGTTATAAACGGTGACTTAGCAGATGGCGTCTAGACCTTAGCTAGTTGTGTATCTGCATACTGCAAAACTAGTTTTTATTCTAATGAAGTTAATCTGATCTATCATACTCTGATAAGACAGGCTCCCAGATGGTAAAACTTATTTATTATATTGTTTAATGATAAAGCCCACCTTTTGATTAAAGGCTTATTTAGTCTACTAAAATGTGGCTTGGTTTAAATTCCAATTAACCTTTTGTTTCCGCTGTGCTATCTAAATGCATAGTATTATTGTACTCTGATAATAGCATGCAGTTTTATCTTTTAATTCTTTATCGAAACCAACTATATTTATCAAAGACCAGCTTGAGCCTGACTTCGAGTTGCAGTTATACTGCCAGGGTAACTAAACTGATCATTGTAAAATGAAATAAATGGTTCCATTTATAAAATTTCTAAACTGTATTTTCTTATGATGTGTTGGGAAATGAAAATAACTTATTTTTTAATAAGAATGAATGAGTCAGACTTCTGTAAACCTTTGTGTGATCATATGAATCTAGCTGTGCTCAAGACCACTGGGTCTTAAATATTGCATAGTCCCTTATCTTTCAGTTTAACTCAACAAACAAGGCACTTGAGACCCCTGTGGTATAAAATTGAATAGTATGTCTACTCTGAGAAACACACTATTTTGTAGGGAAGACATATTAGTTAGTATATTTTGTGATATGTGCTGGTGGAGTAGTATGTATGAAATGGAGAACAGCTCTGAGAATGGAAAATCTTACATGAGACCACAAGGGAAGAATTTCCAGGAGTGGTGGAGCATACAAATTAGGTCTAAGTAAAAGTCTATCAGTCAAATGAAAGGACAAAGAATAAAATTTCAGACTGAGTGGATTTCATAAGCAAAGCACAGACTGATGAAAGTGTATTATGGATTTGCAATGTTGTAGTCAAGTGTAATGGTGTATAAATAGTGTGTGTGTATGGAGGGAGGGAATGAGATAGAAAGGTGGGAACAAGAAAGCTTGGAGATTAGGATATAAAAGGTTAGCTAATCATGATATTTTAATGCATGGTAAAATTACTAAGATGTTTTAGTTCAAATTGAGTTTAGAAATGACAGATAATGTACAAAAATGCACTCTACTCCATCTGAGATACTTGCCTTTTCAGTTATTCTCTGAAGTACCTGCGTATAAGATGAAGGTCAAGGCTATAGGGTACTGAGAGTTGGGATGGAAATCCAGATAAGGCATAGTTTAAGTAGGATTATTTTCATATTAGTTGGCTTCTCCAGATACCTTGACCTACAAAACTGGTCAAACATGAGTCAGCACTATTGCTGAAAGTTCACTTTTTTTCTGATAGGACTCAAAGATGAACCCATGTGTTATGACTGTGACTAAGACTATGTCTCACTGGAGACTTCCTTATTTTAGTTCCAGGCTCAATTCCCACATCTAGAGATTTCTATGACTACACAAGGTAGGGTTAAGAGAAAATTATAGACACCTAATTCTTTCTACCTATCAAATCAGATAATTACAAATACAACCTACTTTGAATCGAGCCAGAGAATCTTTGATTTCTCTTCCACTGAGGAACTGTAGACTACCAATCATCCTTTATCTCTAGTGTTTTCCATAAGTCTTTGCATAGCCTTATTGTGTTCCCCTGTCTTACTATCTCTAACTCCTGATATGTTTTGTTATGCTCTTTGGAAATCCTTGTTTAACCTGAATGAATGTTCCCTATGTATCACTCTTTTAGTTAAACTTTTAAATCACATTTTTCCCTCTAATAGACACCTCTTGCTTCACACCCTCTTCCTTTAGGCTGGAAGATAGTGTTAAACTACTGTACACACAGACTCTCAGAGAAGTAGGCAAACAGGAAAGTTTTATTAAAAGACTCAGTTGAAGGCACTTAGATCTCAGAAGGAAAGTTGAACCCAAGGCCTCAAGTTTTGTTGATGCAGGCAATTTATAGATTTTGCAAAAGCTCAAAATACATTCCCATATAGAGACAATTTCCTGTATGATGCAGTACAAAATTGGCATAAAATATACAAAATTGTCATAAAATACAATTTGTGACACTCTGGACAGCTCTTAGAAATAATACCTCCATGGGGCTAGGCCTTTTCACCTGGGATAAGTTCTTTTCTTTTGCGCAAGCTATTTTTCTCCCAATTAAGGGAAGGGTAGGCAGCCGTGTCCATTTATTATCTTGCTTTTAGCTTTCCCCCACACACAGCCTGGCTTGAGTTAACAAAAGTTAGAAAAAGTTCTACAAAGACCTAGTTGAGTCTCCTTCAACCTTGAGATGCCTGCATCTCAAGCCAACTTTTAGGCCTAGTGGTTAACATTTTAAGTCTTAGTCTTGAGGGAGGTTTAAACTCTTTTTACAATACTACTTTCCTTTTTACTTTCTCAACTTCTGATAATTTTTCTCTCAGAGATCTCTGACACTTGGGACTGTAAATGCAATTTATTTCATCTGATCATTTTAGTCACTTTCTGTCATTTATTTCTCATGTCAACCTCCAACTCATTTCCCTTCCTGATACTTCACCTGATACTCTTGCCAATACCATTTCCACTTAATTCTACTTGAGTTTGACTTTAGTTTTACAATCCTTGCATCAAATTCTATCCTCTAATAATCTTGTGCTTTTTCCTATTTCCTCTCTCATTCATCTGGACTTTGTTTGTTATCTGCCTTTTTTTTTTTAACTTGTTTATTTATTTTGTGAACCCATTGCCATGTACGGTACAATATAGTGAAATGGTTCAATAAATTATTGAACAAGATGATGAAGGTAAGTTGTAATAGCCATAAGGTTGAAAGTGGTGAGTGTGTGTATGTGTGTCTATGAGCATATTTGTATGGCAGAAATAAAGTTAGTAAGTTAGATATGAATTCTGATGGAGATCAAGGAGTCAAGGATGTCATTTACATGTTAACTTTGCCCTTTGGATAAATATTCCATTTATCAGAAACACTAGTTCCTGTCCTGTGGCAGATATAAAAATGTAGTCTGTATTCTTTTTAAGACAATGGGAAAATGTTTTTAAATTATGTCATATTCTCTCTAACTTTTAAAAGTAACTATGATGCTTGCTTAGGCTAGAAAATGGATCCAAGTCTGATTCCACTAAAAATTGAAAAAAATACTTTACCGAAGATTGGGTCATCTAATTGACCACAGTTTTGTATAGTTGTTGACATTGCAGTCACATTTACAATTATAAATATTTTTTAAAACTGTATATCTATAACACTGGAGAGCTTTTGTACAGAAGATCACTAGAGTAGCAATGCGATAGCTTAAGTGATAGCATATTTTATTGAGTCACACATGGTTTTTAAATTGCTGACTCAAAATGATCTAGAAGTCAAGTTCAATTTGATGAATTCTAATCTGGAACATAGAATGCCCAGTTCAAAGAAATAAAGTAAAATAAGATGACAGTGCATTTCCTCGACAATAATCTGGTTTACAGTAGGATAGATAAATAAGTAGATACAATGTCAGCCTTGAATTGAATCAGCCTGATTCCAAATGCACAGTGGAATTTTGGAAGAACATCTTCAAATATAAAATAAAAGGGAACATGTATTTAATTTTACTAATTTATTGTCATTAACTGTTTTGAATGTATCAATAAGAGTAGTATTGGAATTGAAGCAGGTTTTTATAAATCTCAATTAGTTTGAATATTATATATAAATTAATATCAACACAGTCTCAGGAATTAAGGGTGGAATGTGTGCTTATATATGTTGCAGGACGTGCGTGTCTTTAATGAGAGTATTTGGAGACATTTTCTACAAGTGTGCCTGTGAAAATGGGGTAATTATCTTTTTATACCACTGTTATGAGGGTAAAATAAAATAAAGAAAAAATGTCTTAAAAAGAATGAGACTGGTTTGATAATAATTTACACAAAGGAGGGAGAGCAATCAATGGAGATAGTAGTGGAATATCAATACTTTAGTGATGTGTGTGGTGTGGTAACTAACATATATTTGAAGGGGTATGCATTTATACATTATAAATTACATGCTAAATTATATACCATATTATAAAATAACATCTCAATAAATATAATGCAATTAAAAAAGAGAAATCTCTTTGATAAAAAGAGATTTTTATCAAAGAAAAAATATTTTTTTGAGGAAAAGAACACTTTTATTCTTCTCTAAATATCAGGAAACTTTTATTTCTGCTTCTTCTTCTTATGTTTTTCTCTATGACAGGAGATTATTCAGTGAATCATATTTTATAAAGGGCTAGATCAATGTTTTAAACTTGGGTACTTAGTTCTTCCATTTGGCTGGAAAGAATGATGGGTTGCTGCTATTTCTTACCTTTTACTCTATTTAAAGCCAATTGCTGCTATTTCTTATCTTTTACTCTATTTAAATTGTTTTCATCACTTTTGTGTCTATATGAAAGGGGGTAACTGAACGATGGTTCATTCTGTGAATCCAGCTGGTTTTGTTGATTTCTGTCTGTAGCCAGTGGATCCAGGTAGAGTCTAATTCATTGAATTAAGAACTGTTTAGTTTTGAGGAATATTCAGAGGAGTTTAATTTTCATTTTAAGAATATCAATTTTCACAGATAACACAAACTCACAAAGATGCACAAGATGCAGTCATACTTTGTTCTTTGTTAAACCATGTGGAAGAAAGGGAAGGATTTCCTAATGGAAAATAAGGTCAGATGTTTTTGTTTGTCACCTTATACAACCTGATGACAAACCATCAGGTTTGTCACCTGATGGTTGAGAAGGAGTTTTTGCAACAGCTTGTAAATTTCTTCCTAAGAAAACTGGAAGGGACTGGGGCAACATTGTCAGTCATGTTAACAGGTACAGCATATACTTATCCTATTGCCTTTGTCCATGGGTAGAAGATGTAGGAGGGTCAATTACAAAATTTTTATCCCTTACAGTTTCATTTCCTAAGGCAGACATCGAGAACCAAGCTCTTAGCTGTAGTTCAACTTATTATTGGGTCCTTATTTTGTTATAGGAGAAAGATTGGGGAAATGTGACCAAAGGGCCTGAAGTCAACTCCTGGTTCAAATCTGAAGCTTACCACTTATGAGCTACTTCTCTGGGTTTCTTTTTGACTCTCTTGGACTCACTTTTCTCTTATGAAAAATGGAGAAAATATTAGAACTTTTTATTATAAGTTTGTCTTGAGGATCAAATATATGAAAGCATGTAAAACACTAAGAGTGAGTCTTGACATATAGTAGGTAATAAAACATTTCAGTTATTATCATTACTAATTTACTAACACAACTCTACTTCAGTTCTTATTTACTTTTTTCCTCATATATCTGGTTCCTTGGATCTGGCTTGAAAAGAATGAGTAATTGATAAGATTTAGAAAGTTTTGGTCTCTGGAAGTAAAATCTATCTCAATTGAACAATTTATAACTCAATTCCTAAACCAAGACATTTCTATCAGCTACCAGAATGAAGTTACTTGTATAATCTATGAAGTTTAGCATAATTTCTTGCATATAATCAGTGTACAAAAAATACCTGGAATGAATGAGTGACTCCTAAAAGTCTCTCACACAAATGAGCCATCACACAGAGAGGTGAGAGATTTAGCTAAAGACCACATTTGGCAGCAACAGGTCAAGGTTAGATGTTATCTGTTTGGATGAATCTAAGTCTAGTACTTTTAAAATTGCCCATGAAAACTGACCATAGATCTGAGGCATCAGGAGTGGTGAGGAGAATAAGGGAGGAGAGGGGAAGGAAGAGGTTAGGAAGGGAGAAGTGCAGTGGACTATGAGGAGGATAATAGGTACTTTGGTAGTGGGAGAACTAAGGAGACCATACTTTGGGGGAGAACTACTATATTTTAAATAATTAAGATGTAAAGTTATGTTATTTCATCTATCTGTCTGATCTATCTATCTATCTATCTATCTATCTATCTATCTATCTATCTATCTATCTATCTATCTATCTATCTATCTATCTATCTATCTATCTATCATCTATCTATCATCTATCTATCTATCTATCTATCTATCTATCTATCTATCTATCTATCTATCTATCTATCTATCTATCTATCTATCTATCTATCTATCATCTATCTATCTTCTATATAGAAATATTTTTAAAAGTTGTTTCTACCATTTCTTGAATTGTTTCTGTTACCTCAAAATGACAGCTCTTCTCAAGAGTACAGGGAAAAAATAATGAAAACAACTCCCTGCAAACCTGCTGGTGCTGAGAATTCAAAAAACAGCCTTGAGACCCTGAGTATTGTGTGTAATCATCTTCTACATTGGATGCCAGAAATCCAAAGCAAGAGGCTACTCTTCTGGAAAAAGTACCCATTTAAACAGTGGTGCTCATGCTGGTGTATAGTGGTTGTGTGCATGTGTGTCAGTTCTCCCTGATTTAATCTTGATATCTGGGATGTCTGAGGAGTTGTAAGAAATCATGGGAAAGGCAGAGCACAAAGGGAATTCATTCTGACTGCAGCACTCACTGCCTGAATTTATCAGCAGGATATTCTCAGAAGAATGTTTTTAAGAATTGACCTAATTTTTCAGAGAAAATTTAAAACTATCATTAAAAAATACAGTGGGTTTACTTGTAGTCAAATATGTACCGACTGGTTATAAGAATATTTTGTAAATTCACAAAAACCTTAGCTCTTTAACCAAATTCTTATTTTAAAAATGCCTGTTTCACAGTCTCAAAAATATCCCAAATTTCCCCAGATTCACAGAATTCAAAAGAGCAATAGAAATACTTTGCCTCTCGTAGAATATCACTCTAAAATCATTTGAGCTGAAAATCTGGAAAGATTTTTTTTTGTTTGTTTTTAAAAATGGAAAGTCAGCAAGATTGAAAAATATTCTGGTTGTAGCCTTTGAAACACAAGTAATGTTAAATTGTATTTTTATATTTTAAATTGTATTACTTGTTTTTGAGATAGTGTGCCAATTATTTAATACCACAATATAATTTTTTTGAGGTTAATGGCATTATTATCTTAACTGACACTTTGTAAGTATCTGAAAAGACAGGTTGACAGGTTAGATATAGATACTGAAAAGAAGGGAAATCTCGGATTCTGTTCTCTGTCAGTATAGAAAGATAGGCAAGAGGGTAAATAAATAAATCTAAGGCAATATGATTATCATAATTACAGAGTACAAGGGGGCTATGGATTCAAAAGAGGAAATATTTCAGAGTATGAACTGTGACATTTTGTATACAAATTTTTGCTGGATTTGATGTGCCATATTTTCTTCTGAGACGAAATTTGATACAATACTTTGAAAATATGAAAATACTTTGAAGCAGATTTTGAAATATTTGCATTCAAATGATTGCTTGAGACAGATCTAATGCCATCCTGTAACGCTACTCAGAATGTTTTGAAGAGTGAGATTGCATTTAGAAGGGCTGGCAATGAGTTAATTTCTTTTACAGAGTCAACCTAGTATAGGAGGCTGACGACAGGGTATACACTTGGCATTTGAAGCTAGGTGCCCTAGGATCAAGTTCCAACTCTGACTTTGTGATATTTGGCACGCCAATACATCCTTGCCTCCTTTTCTTTATTTGAACAACTGTGGATGAAAGTATTATCTAACTTTTTAGATTGTGATAAAATCAAATGAGTTTTATCTTATAAGAGAGCAGTTTCTGACACCATCCACATGTTTTTACTTTCTAGATCAATTACAAAGGTGTGGTTACAATGAATTGGCTCACTTATGATGGTGGGGCTTGTTGGTATAACTCCTAAGTAGAAGAATGGGGTTGCACATTTTTTTGTGACAATAAACATTGTAAATAAATATTCCAGTGGTACTAAGCAAGTGTAGATCTGAATACACAGATCATTGGACATATTTCTAATAACCCTTGGACTGGAGTAGCCTATGAAAAAAGTCTGTCTTCTCTCTTGAAGTGAATATGCATTAGGACCTTAGTAAACAGTTCAGCTTACATGTAATAGACTTATGAACTAGGTGAAGAAAAGGTAGTAGGAAAATTAAAAACTGGATTTATATACTTTTATGGAACAGACATCAGTAATATACATATAGTGAATTTCATCTGGATATGTCAGTGAGAAAAAAATAAAGGTGGTGTGGTCCTAATGTTCTGGGAATCTTTTATGAGGTGGCCAAGTACAAATATATTCTTTAATGTTGTATGGAGATTAGATGTCAGTTATTAGCGACTTGGTTTTTTTTTTTTGTTGTTGTTGTTTCTGATATGTAGTTTCCTCATTTATAAAGTGGGTGTAATATTTCTCACTCCCCAGGTTGTTATGAGTAGTAAAGCTACCAAGTATGAAATATAGGGCATGATTAAATCTTGCTAACTAGCTGACCTTCTCCTCATTCGGGGAATACCAAGGCACTTGTTCATGCCATTGGGAAGCAGCGCTGCCCTGGGAGATGGTGGGTGAAAGATTTTTCCTGTAGATGCTCCCCACTTCAAACGTTCCACTGTGCTTCCTGGAGTTCCATACCTGGCAGACTTGTCTTCTCTGTAGCTTTGACAGATGAGAAAATGCAACTTGCTTTCTAACCCAATACTTCATTATAGAAAACAGTAGGGGGAAGTGTTCAGTTGCTGTACTGCCTTTTCTCATAGTAAATGTCCCCATGCAGTTTAATTGTGGCTTAAAAAAATAAATAAGTCATCAAATTTGATTTTTAGTGGGAAGGAGGATGAAAAGAAAAGAAACAAATTGGTGTACACAGAAAGGGGGAAAAAAGAACTTGATGATCTCTGAGTTGAAACCTTTGTTGATTCAGACAAATGGTGGCTACTGTGAGCCGGGTGTTTGCAAAGAGCTGGTGTGGTGCCAGTCACCATCCACCTTCATATTTATTAGGCATTTTTTACAGAAACAACACATGTCTGGGAGATACTAATTACTCATAGCATTTAATTTTTTTTTATTTTTAATTTAGCAGGCTGTTAGTCATAAAATGAGGAATGTTATTAGACTAGGTTGGAATTTTAACATTTAGCTCCTAAATTTTTCTGTGAAAGTTAGTCATAAGTACTTGTATTTGCATCATGCTGTCCTCTGAAGAGATCAAAGTCATGATCAGAAACTGACTGGAACCTGGCGGGAATTCTAGGCACTTCTGTTCTCTGCTAAGTTCCCCTAGAAATGCCGCTCCTAGCAGTGGGTCCAAGTTGTAGGGAATTTGTCTCTTTTATGTCCCATCAGCTTCTTAAAGTTCCACTTAGCTATTTATCCTTTATGGCAAAAATTCTCAAATCCTGAAATTTCACAGTCCACCAGGTTCTAGTACAGTTGTGCTTTTTCATGTTTTCATTGAAATTTATTTTAAAAATCAGTTTTGGTTTTAAAGAGAGGGATGCCAAATATCTGTGTAAAGGCAGTATGGAAAACAATTGCTAAGTAACCTCTTAGGATTACAACAGCAGCAGCAGTAGTTGATGTTAAACTGAAAGAAACTATTAATAGAGAATTCTTAATGTAGTATGAGACTTCTCTGACCACTCTTAGCATAGTCCATGTACTGTAGTTTTTTATTATCTTAATGTAGCAAGTTTTTTATATGTATCCCTGCTTTTCACTGCTTGTGAAGGCTTATTCTTTTCTTGTCTTCAAAATTTATTTCCATACCTGATCATAGGCTCAATTTGTCATTTATTACAGCCTAAGTGATTTCTGAAGTCTACTGACACTTTTTGTATATGTTCTAATTATTTGGCAAATTTATCTGTATCACTGTGCTATGAACCCTTCGAAGAGGCATAATTTGTCTTATTGTTTTCTAAATCTTTATTGTCTAACATATTACTCAACACATGCAATGAGTGGTCAGAAATATTTTTCGGATGAATTATGTGTGTTATGAAAAGATTCCACAAAATTTAAAACTGTTTCATTTCAAATAGGCTCCATGCTTCTACCAAATCAGCAACACTTTAGGAGATTTTCTATTGTGGATGCTTTAGAATAAGCTATTTCCTTTATGACTTTGAATGAGCATTTGAGAAATAGGAGAAATGAAATACCTATATTTTTCAGTAAAAATTAGATAAGATGTAATTATATAATGCTAACTTTCTAAAGTGAACTTGATTTAAGTGAAACAATTTAGCTATTTAAACAAAAAGAAAATGCTTACTTTTAAAGGTAATAAGGAGATTCATTTTTTTTGCAATTTCTACAGACATGTTAAATGGAATTCTTTGCTAGTTACCCCTAAAGCAATATGATCATTTGTTTTCTTTTGTGTGTAAAATTCAACTCTTCACTTTTTATCTCTTTTTGTCTGCTTGAATTTTATAGCATACAGTCCATTCTTCAAAAGAATATGAGTGTAGCTTTCTCTTTCCCTCCTACTTTGTAGAACCTTGAGGCAGTTTTTCAACAAAATAGTTCAGTGATTTGCTATAGGCTACAGAGCAAGTTGAGTTGTAATGAAAAGAAAGGGTTCAGGTCTCTTATTTCCCTGGGATCCCATTCTACTCCAGGAAGATTAAAATGTTCTAGCTTTAGACCACATATTTTATAATGGTCTATAAAAGTATAAAGTTTCTGGGATAGCCTGACCCTCCATAAAGAAACAAAAATCTATATAAATAATAAAGCTTAATACAACATAACTAAAATGAAGAACTTTACAATATTTCCCCCACTAATCCCATTTCTGAAAATTCTCATAAGGAAATATTCAAAGAAGGATACAAAGATTTGTGCTGCAGAACTTCACATTATTGCTGATTTTAGTAAAAAATTGAACTCTATTAAATGCTCAATTTAGACTGAGTAAATAAGCATGGGATGTCTCTATGATGAAGTATAAAACAAAAATATAAGTGTTGATGGTTTTTATAAAAGTATTGGGGAATGGCCACAATATAAATTTATATGAAAAAGACAGCAAGATGCTGGTGTATAAAGCATGATTTAATTTTTCAGCAAAAATTCTATGCACACTTATATATTAGAATAATAGACAAAAATGTTGACTGTATTTTTCAACATTCTTTATTGGCATATATTGCTGCAAAACCATTTTAAGAAGAAATTTTGAAAGGTACCACATTTTAGGGTAATAAGGATATATTAAGATTTTACCCTTAAATTCCTTTTAGGGTAGATTCTGTACATGATAGGGCAGTATTATAAATGATACCTTGCTGCATGTTTTCTTGGGAAATGCAAAGAGATGTCATTTAATGATCATAGACTATGTATCAGGGGCTGTGACTTGGGAAGAGAGAGACTTTAAAAAAAATAATTTATTTATATATATTTCACATCATTTCAGTCCCTGGGGGTCACCTACCACCTCCCCTCCCCACCTGCTCTAGCTGGTCCCCACTCTCCCCTTGTGTATTTTCATTTGGTTGACCATATATTAGTGAAACCATTTGGTTTCTGTCCCTTTCTACCTGTCTCGTTTCTGTTAGTATGATTTCTTCTAGGTACATCCAGGTGTCTATAAATTCATCAAATTTGTCATTTTTAATTGATGAGTAATACTCCATTGTGTATATATACCACATTTTTTTTAATCCACTCATCTATTCTGGGGCATTTGGGTTGTTTTCATGTCCTTGCAATTATAAATAGTGCTGCAATAAACATCCGAGCACAGGTGTCCTTTTGTACCCACATTACGGTCTCCTTTGGGTAGATTCCCAGAAGTGCAACTGCTGGGTCAAATGGTAATTCCATTTTCATTAGTGTGAGGGTCCTCCACACTGCTTTTCATATTGGCTGGATGAGTTTACATTCCCACCAGTAGGGTAAGAGTGTGTCTTTCTAAGAGAGAGGCTTTTTAAAGAAAATTCCAGCCTGGAACTTACCTCAGTCCTATTGCATAAATAAGTTAAAGAGAGAGAGAGAGAGAGAGAGAGAGAGAGAGAGAGAGAGAGTGTGTGTGTGTGTGTGTGTGTAGAATCCTGTATGTGTATGTGTGTGTATAATATATAATACTAAGTACATATGTCTTATGTATGTGTGTGTGTGTATATATATAAGCATATATATATAATTTTTTTCTAAGTAATTCAGATACACATCACTGATTATATTCTTACACTTTGGTTGAAATTGAGTTCAAATCTTGAATAAAACTGAAAAAGAAGAGGTGAAGATGGATGAGTATGGAAGGTTTATATTTAAGTAGAGAGGATAAGTGTTCAGAATTTCTGAAGAAGGAGCTTATTATTGAAACTTTTATTGGGAGTAAATGCCTGTTACAACAGATATAGAAAAGTAGTCAATGCTTTATTACTTTCTTAAACTCCTGAATTGAGAAAATGCAGAGTGAAATGAATAGATATTTTTTATAGGTATTGTGAACTGAAAATATATTTGAATCTTCACAAAGATTTATATACCTACAATGGAAGTCTAATTTTTTTTATTCTTTACTAGAAAAAACACACAGCTTACAAAACTTTAATTCCCATTATCCCCTTCCATCTGACATGATACTAGTTATACTATTTTATTTTTAATTTTAGACAGAAAATCTTTTTGATTGTTTTTTAGAGTCCGTGTTTGTTAAGACTGATCATAAAATTATCGGGCATTTTATTACTCTGCTTTCATTCAAGTTATTTTTCATGAAACTTAGTGGTTCATTGTGAAGGTGCAAGTGGTAAATATTTCAGATTTTGAAAGTTTTAAAATGTCAGATTTTTACTCATTCTTGAATATATCATCTAAAATAATGCTCTACCGAATGAGCTATCTGGGCTCACTATAATCTAAAATAATGAATAGGTATTAACAGTAGAGACACTGATATAATGATGGAAAATACCTTCAGATATTTCCAGAATTCAGTTCGGTATTTACAGTATCCCAAGTGAGCACAATGCTGAGGAATGGTGCTTTGAACTGGATAAGGAGAGTAATTTAACTTGATTCATATCAGCCTCTTCCCCAAACCAGCTCAGCTTAATGCCTATAGAGAATGCTCTGGCTGACCACTTTTACCTTTTGGTGAAGAGAATAGTGAAGCATATGTCCAATATTCCAACTTTTCAGAAGGCTGTCCAAAAGACCAGATTCTGTCTTGCTTACAGAACCAGAATAGTTTGAATGTGTGGGGTTTATCGATGACTTGGTACAATCAGGAAAAAGAACACAACTTGATGTTTCTCATCAGAGAAGGAGAAGACTACAGCATGCATCTGGCATTTTGGCTTTTTAAAATGCTTTCAGGAGACTGGTCTTTGTGTCATCTGATGTAGCTTATTGATGAGTAACTAGCATACTTTGTATGCCTGGTTATTGTAGCTTATTGCTGAAAAACCAGAGAACTTGTGAGCCATAGAGAGAAACCAGAGAGAACAAAACATTACAAGTTCCTGAAAAAGAAACTAGCAGTCCCTTTAATTGAGAAATTTATTACACAGGTCAAGAGGAATTACAACTTTTCCCCAAAACAATTGCAGTGATGTGTAGAATCTGTAGGTGTACAGATTGGTGAGGATTTTCCCTGAACAAAGTTAATTTTTTAAGAGTGAGAAAGCATTGTTTTTCAAATGGATGAGTATTAGCATAAAGCTATGAGATACATCAAAGAAGCAAGGAATCATGGCCCAACCTAAAAACAACTTTTTAATGTAAAAAACAATCTAGAAAACAACCCCTAATGAAATGGAGGTAAGGGAATTATCAAAAAAGGAATTTATAAACCCTTTATAAAGGCATTTTATAAGCTCAAAAAAGCAATATGAGAATATTTACAAAAAGAAATTTTGAAGAAATGAAATTTGGAGCTGAAGAATACAATAATTGAGTTGAAAAAGTCACTAAAAAGACTCAACAGCAGTCTTGGTCAAGGAGAAGAAAGAATTAATAAACTCAAAAAAGTAGGTAATTTGAAATTAACAAAAAATAAAAAAATTGTGAAAATACTAAAACAATGCCTAAAGGACATAAAGGGTACTATCATGCATTATCAGCAATTCAAAATAAGAAGAGTACATGCGTTATCAGCGATTCAAATTAAGAAGAAAAAAATTAACATGAAGTATGTTTTAAGATACAGTGGCTGAAAACTTCTCAAACCTGGGGTAAAAAATTGACACGGCGATTCAAGAACCCTAATAAATTCCAAAGGTGAACCCAAAGAAATCCACTTGGAAGCAGATTATACATTTCCAGAAAGTTTTGTGTTATTGATTTCCAATTAAATTTCTTTCCTTGTTTGCAGGAGACCACCATATGATATTTATGACCATAGAGTATTGATTTTGTGTCCTTGAATATCACATAAATAGAAGTAAAAGTGAATATTCTTTTATATCATTTAATATCAGAAAGGTACTTTTTTGCTGTTGAGTGTCTCAGTAAATTTTTCTGAGAACTTATGCATATATTATAATTTTATTTTTAATTATAATTTTGGTGGATATTTGGGTACTTTCTAATTTTGACCAATATGAATAAGATTGCTATATAAATTTATGGACACTTGATTTTAAAAGTATATGTTTTTTTCCTTGAACAGTGCTTAGGAATTGTTCTGGCATGTTGATTAATGTGTGTTTAAAATTATAAGAAACTGACAATTTTTCAAGGTAGTTATACCATTTTGCACTTCCATACACAAATTTTGTGAATTATTTACCCCACATCCTTTCCAGTATCTCAAAATTTTAAAAATACTTTTATAAATATGTGGTTCCTTCCTTTAAAACTAATGATGGATAGTACCTTTTTATGAAGAAATAAGTATACACCAAGAAATGGCATATTTCTGAATATAACAATCATTCTCTTTGTCTCATCTTCTGTCCTATCTCTTGTGTTTGCAACTTCCTGACCATCTCATAAAATAATACAAGACGGGTATTAATATTTCAGAATACCTAGTACAGACCTTTTTATGAGGATCTAATAGTGTCTTTTATGGCTAAAGATACAAATTCTGGCCTCTAGCTTATAGTCATGCCAACAAACCTTTATTAGAACAAAACAGGACTAGGTTGAAAATAAAATATGAATAAATGGTCATCATTAATCTAATGTAATAGCCAATAGTATCAGAATGGTGACAAGTAAAATTATCTTTTAAGATTTTATAGATTAGCATTAGGAAAATTACATCTAAAATATTGAATTGTCTGATCTATGAACATGGCATGTCTCCTATTTATTTAGGTTTTCTTTAAAATAGTTTTCAACAGTTTTTGAGTTTGGATAGAGATGTCTAGCATATTTTAAAAGACTTTTTTAAGTATTTAAATTTTGATGCTAAATTCTACCCTAAGAGAACACTGAAAAAATAGTTAATTGAGGACCCCTATAATATAGGAGAATTTTAGCAACACCAAAACTCATGAATTAAAAAAAACTTCTAAAGTCACTCAGTTTTGCACCAAAAGAGTATATGTACCTAGAAGATATAAAGATTAAATCACTATATGAATGGTCAATGGTCAGTATTCCCGCTATCAATCCTGTCTGGAAATTATCTAGATAGCTATAATTATTCATTTATTATCTCAATTTGATATTAGTATGCTACTATAATACCTAACAATATTGGGAACTATGGTCAAACTGACACACTAGAAAACAGTTATTATTGATTAGAAAATATGTAAATTATGATTTAGTTTAGTTGAATAAAATTTTGTGAACATTATTTTGAACATTAAGCATTTGCCTGAGACAAATGAAGAAACAGATGAGAAAATGACTTTGGTCATACAGGAGATTTATTGGGAGATCCTCCTGCGAGGAAAAAATGAAGAAGGAACTAGAGGAGGCTGGAAAATCATTCAACTGCTATGTATATGGCTCCTGTGAAGAAACAAAGGAAGAAAGAAAAGTCTTTTGCTGCAGTACTGTTTTATGAATGTTTTGGTAAGATCAATACAGAGTTATAACACTAAAATAGTCAGCTAGAAGAACCCATATCTTATGGGAATGGGCCTACCTTTGCTTTAATTGTTACAAGTCATACTATGGCATCATGCCTTTGACAACAATGCAGTCATGTATTCAGTGCTGTTTGTAACAGCAATCCCTGCAGGAGATGCAAGTAGTGCATTTTTCTTACTGCCAGTTAACAATTTCTCTCATACATAGATCTACTTTTCCCTAGGAGTTCAGGAATCAGCTTCTCATTGATTAATATGGTACTGTCTTCTTGAAGGAACACTTAGAAGAAGGTGATTAGTGAAAAAAACTCAGTTTTAATAGCAACAGTTGATACTGGGACTAAAACTGTTTTCATCCTTTTTCATTTCCACTCATCATTTAACATTCCCTTCACCCTCTATTAATACTTTTTTAGAACTTAGGTGATGGACCCACATCTTCAATTCAGAGGATCTGAACTTAGATAATCATTTTTAGGGCAGGGTTGTGGTCAATGTCTATTTATGGCTCCAGTGAGCCAAAGAGTACAAGTTAGGATGAAAATGGATCATATCGGTTCCATATGTGTCCTTATTCCACCGAACAAAACTATCTCTATTCCTATTTATTATGGTTAATTAATAATATGGTAAATCCTTTTGTCAGTCTCCAAAATACAAGGAGTCTAAATTTCTTGGCAGTGACTAGAACTTATAATTCAATGAAATTCTTGCTCAGGAGTATGCTCCTATATTATCAGTTGATACTTCATGCATTTTGAAGTTGTCTTATTAGGTATATACATCTCAGTACATTATTTTGTCTGGATAAATGGACCTACTTTTCTTTTTAGCATTTATTGTCTTACAGTTGACTTTATATTAATTTTGCTACTTCAGTTTTCTTTTAATTATTATTTGTCTTGTATTTGTCCTGTCTTTTAATTTCCTATTTGTATGGCTAAACTTAAAGCATGTCACTGGTAAACCAACAGCTGGATTTTCACTTTTTCTCCAGCCTGACAATATTTGGCTGTTAACTAGAATGTTTTGACCCTTTGCATTTAACATAGGTATCAGTATGATTTTGACACAGGTTTTTATTTTATTTTCTATTTACATCATCAGTACTTTGTTACATGACTTTTTTGTCTTTTGTTACAGATATAATGTATAAAAGAATAGATAAGTGAAAAGTGTTATATGTGCTCTAGTGCAGAGAATGGAATCTCTTTTATTCTGTTATATGATAAGAATGAGGGCCTGAAGAATGATATTCAGCGTACTTCCTGTAAAATGTTGAGCTGAGAATGAACTACAGCTCTAATTAAATTGAATTCATTCTCTTGAATCTCATGAATATTTGAGGTGGAAGTGAGTTGAATGCAGTTTCAAATACTTTGGTTTATCTTTGAATTTGCTTCTATCGAACTCAGCAATCTGGTTATCAAATGAATGCACAGGTTTATGCTTCTAGTACCTCTTCCATTGAAGTTCTGTCTGTAAAATTGTAGCTGTGGAGTTGTTTGAGAGAATGTCAAGTTCAATAATTTCTTCTGCTGCTTGGGACTTTTCTATACTCTAATTTAGGCTACACTATCATTCACTGTCTGACCTCTCCTATTATGACATATTTTCATCTTTAGCACCTCTCTCCTTAGTCAGCTATAACAAGAGCAGATACCTGCCTCCAGGTATTTAGGGTGGTAATATATTGAGACTTCCTTGCAATATACATTCTTCTTTGTCACTTAGAAAATTATGGCTTTTCTTTTGTTTGTGTTTTTTTCTGGTTGTCAGCATAAGAACAAGGTCTTTTTCTATCTATACATTTTATGTAGAAGCAGAACTCTCCCTAACATTTTTGAAAGGTCAGCTATATATTATATTCTTCATTGCATTTCTCATAGTTTGATTCTGAGAATTTTTTAGATTATCTTAACTCCATCTTGCTGGAATAGAAATGACATCATAGATTTTTATATTATTATTATAGGGATGATGTATTAGTGGTTGAAAATGCTGATACACTTTAGAATTATCTTTGGAACCTACAAAATATAGATTCATTGGTCCTATATTTGATTCACATTCACTAAACCCTGGGATACATTGAAGGAAATATATTTTCCAGAAGTTACTTTGATGCAAGTTGCTTAAAAATGATAAATTAGATGAATGATGCCCTGAAAGTCTATGATATATGGGTACTTTTAATCACAGTATCCAGGAAAGTGCTAACAAGTACTAAATTTGTGTTTGTTGAATGGAAGAATACATTCATTATGGCCACTGGATTTTCTTTTCTGTTTTTATTTCCTCAGGAGCCGAAAGTTTTAATGAAAGATCACACTGACAACAAGAGAGTTGAACTTCTAGTTTTAGGATCAGATAACTTGGAATCAGAGTCAAATTTCCTTTTTAACAGTGGCCCAATAAAATCGAGATAATAGCAGAGTAGCATTAAAGTTACTGCTGGAGGAATAGTGTTCAATTTTTAAATGAAAAATATCTTAATAATGAGTTGCAAACTACTTTATACCATGTCATTACACTCCAGTACTATGTGACTCTCAGTTATCTACCCTTCAGCTTTGGCATCCTTTGTGATTCCCACTTTTACTTTCATCATTAACCTGCAAGAAAAGAATATGGTAACCTTCATGAACTTCAATTAGGTGCTTATTTTTAAGATGAGCTTAAGGCAGAGCATGAGCTGAATTTTTTTCTATTTTCTTTTTTGTTTAAAATTGAGGTATAATTGGTTTTAAAAAGTGTGTATGATTTAGAGATACAGAGTCAAAACTCTTTAGATGGATGTTACCATATCTCACTCACTAAGGCATCCATATTTCTCTACTATAGTTGTATTGTGTCCCCTCCACACCCTGATCTCCAGCCTCCCTTTACTCCTCTAGTGGTTTAATTCATTAGTAAGACTGCTAGGGTTTGTTACTAGTTTGGTTCTATCTGATCTTTTTTATTGTTTATCTTTATTTTTCACATAAGTGAAACCATCTGGTATTTGTCTTTCTCCTTATGACTTATTTTGCTTAGTATAATTTCTTTCAATTCCATTCATGTTATCTCAGATGGCAAGAATTCATTTTTTTGTTTTTAAAAATTATCTGAGTATTCCAGTCTCTCTCTCTATATATAATATATATACTTACAGTATATAATATATACTTATATATACTTATAATATACACAATATATTATACTTATAGTAATATATATATAATAGGGAAGTGTGAGATACATGCATATCTCATATTAGGAAATATATATCCCTAACACAGTGATCTGTCTTTAGGCACTTAGGTTGTTTCCATAACTTGGCTAATGTAAATAGTGCTCCAGTGAACAACAGGAGTGCATATATTCCTTCAGATTTGTGTTTTTGCAGATTTTGTGTGCTTTCTTTGAGCAGAATTGCTGGATTACATGGTAGATCTATTTTAATATTTTGAAGAACTTCCATATTATTTTCCACAGGGTTTGTTTGGACAAATCTATAGTCCCACCAACAGAGTATAAGAGTTTCTTTTTCATCACATCCTCACCGATACTTGTTACTGATCTTTTTGATATAGGCACTCTTACAGGTATAAGATCCCTCATTATTATTTATTTTGATTTTACATATCCTTGATGGTAGGTGATGTGAACATGTTTTCGTGAGTATGTATGACTTCATTGAGATGTCTATCTCTTCTACACAGTTTTAGGATGGGTTGTTTTATTTGATCCTTTATTTGTTATTGTTGAGTTGTATGCATTTTTTGTAGATCATGGAGAGTGTACCTTTGCCAGCTGTATGGTGTGCAACTATTAGGGTGTCTTTTTGTTTTAATCATAGTTTACTGTACAGAAGCTTTTTCATTTGATATAGTCCCTTTTGATTATATTTTCTTTATTTCTCTTGCTTTTGAAGATATATCCACAAAGACACCTCTGAAGCCTATGTTATGGAGTATTTGCCTCTATTTTCCTCTGTGTAGCATGTCTGATATTTGATCTTGCAGCTCTTATTTAGAAAGTGGGAGAAGGTGTTGGGGTGGTCATGGTGCTGATATGAATGCTCTTTTGTAGTGGGGCAGGCTCATTTTTGTGACACTACTAATATTCCTCATCTTGAGTTCCTACTTAACTGATTCATGACTTTGTACTGAATCTCCTTTGTATCCCTTCCAGCACTATCTGCTTGGCCTCTCACTTCTAAGAGGTGTTCTAGTTTAACTTGTCATAAAACTCTGGTTACAATAATCTACTGGTTAACTTAAATGATCCACTGGGGAGAAAAGTGAGGAACTTCTTCTGACACCATCTTGATCCTCTTTCTTTAAGTCTTGGTTCTGAACTGGTCATATGATTTTCCAGGTAAATCAGATGCGAGTTTATTTAGACATTTTAGATGATATTATAATAAACAAAACTATAGTTATATTAGGAGATTAAATCAATTTACTACTTTTGAGAAAGTTACCAATATCTTCCTTGATACTTAATATTTGGACACTTCCTTATATATCTTTTTGGCCTCACTGTAGAACCCATAGCACTGGTCTTTTTCTGAAATAAAAAATTCCTCTGCTTTCGTTGACACCATTCTTTATGTTTTTCCACTACTATTGTTCTCTTAGTTAGAATTTATAATTCTTCTAAAATTTGCTACCATCAAAT